>JASVEL010008722.1:0-107620 GCA_032618575.1 Nicotiana noctiflora | reverse complement strand
AAGGAATAATAGTCACCGCCTCGTCACTCATATTTGGGCATTTTAGGGCCATAAACTAAAATTTTATCCGATTCCCAAGTTTTGTGAGCTATTGCCCACATCACCTGCATAGGTTGGGGCCACGGGACACGGATCTCCTAAATTTTAACCCATCATAAACTCCCTAAGGAACAATATAATAGTTACTATCTCACCATCTCAGGTTTTGGTGTTTTAGGGCCATAAAACTAGAATTTCGCTCGATTTCCTGATTTTTATGTGATATAGTCCACGCATTCTTCATGGTCCCGAGCCACTGGCCCAGGATCACCTAAAAAAATTTTGGCCCATCATAAATAAAGTATGAACAATAGCCACCGCCTCTCCATGACCGTTACTCATTTTTTGGCATTTTAGGACTATTAGACTTGTGTTTCGCCCGATTACCAGATTTTTGTCTTCTATAGCCCACGCTTTCTGCATGGGTCCGGGCCACCGAACTCGGATTTCCTAAATAATTTTGGCCCAAATGACCTAGGGTATAATCTCCCTTCGCCATGACCACCACTCATTTTTTGGCATTTTAGGGCCATAAAATTGGAGTTTCGTCAGATTCCCAGATTTTTATATGTTATAGTCCATAAAATTTGCATGAATTCATGCTTCCGGCCTTGAATGTCCAAAGCTTTTATGCGAAAATAAAGAACAACCTAATGGATAATAATCATCTCTCTCATGTGACCATTCATAAATGTTTTGGTATTTTAGGACCATAAAATAGAAATTCAGGGCGATTTCCAAATTTTTGTATTCTATAGTCCACGCCATCTACATGAATTTAGCTAACCAGTTTAGAATCTCCTTAAAAATTTCAGGCCCATAAAAACAAGCGAATGAATAATAGTTGTCACACCTCCTTTATTTCTCTTACGGAAGCCCTGCTTATTTTACTACACCCCGGGATGAGATATAATAAAAAGGAAAGGAGTTTTTCCAATTTAAGCACAGTCGGAACGGGATTAGTTATTTAAATTTTCAGAGTCACCACTTGAGAATATAATGGTGTCCCAAGTCACCGGTTTAATCCCAAACCGAGGAATGTTTGACTCTGTTACAGTCTACAAACTAGAAATTCGAGTAAGGAATTCTGTTAATCTGGGAGAAGGTGTTAGGAACTCCCGGATTCCGTGGTTCTAGCACGGTCTCTCAACTGTTGTATTTGCTTTTATCTAATTTCTTTAAATATTCCAATTTATGTACATTATTAATATTCCGCTTTATCAATTTTATGGAATTGCAACATCATAAAAATGTATTTTTAAACCACACCGTACCAGTACGCCTGCGGCTTTAAATTCATTTCGACTTCGTTGAGACTAAGCTTTGGGTCACATAAATGAGCTCCCGTACTTGAGAACGCATATTAAAATCGCGCCTAAAATATCTACGTCTTATTAACTTCGGAAAAGACCGTGAAATTCGCTAAACGATCATTCCGAAATCTACGTGTTTTAATTAATTGAAGGCCCCGTGCATTTTGTTCTCTAACGAGGCTCATCTCGTTTATTTTTAAAGGACAAGCCTATAATGTACTACATTTTATACTTTTGTTTTTGCCTTATCAAAATAACTAATAATGTTGTCTAGAATTGGTTTGTATTTTCTTTTATTTATGTCTAGGCCTTCATGTGATTTGGGCCTGGAAATCGGGCCAGCAAAAGGTAACGCACAACTGTGCACGGGGCTCATCTTAGCCCAGTTCGTATGTACTGATTTACTCACATGAGCATAAAGGGCTATGGCTACTGAATCTGGGCCCTTTTGCCTGATCAAGCCCATATTACCAATGTAATCTAGAAACAACAAACACAAATATAATTATTGAGCTACTAATGGATATAAAAACTTATTATAATAGCCTATTATCAGAAATTACACTAGGCAATAGTACTGAATTTCTATTTGAGTATTACCGTTTTGAACTCATTCAATTTAGACACCTCGTTTATTAAACAATTTATATATTAACTATCATTATTCACTAATTTGTACTATTATTTATCAGTTGTGATACTACTTATTCTGACACAGAGTTACATTATTGCGTTGTTCAACTTAAAATATTAAACTAAATCTATAGAAAACATATTCGATTGAAACCTAAATTTCGTTCTTATTTAGACTCATGTTCTACATCATGCTACTAAGTTTTAACATGAGTTTTATAACTAAATTAGTTTAAATGATTCAAGGCCATTAAAAAAATTTAAATTTTAATTAACTCATACTTTTCAAGTTAATATCTGTTGATATAGAATTTAAGCTAACAAATGCATTTCAATTATTTGTATTACATTTCCTGGTTTAAAAACAAATGAAGATTTGAAAATCTCAATCAAACAGTCTTTAACAAATGTTTTTTTATCTATAATCTATGTGGTTTGTTTTCTATTGATCTACTTCATGTGATTTTTTTACATGATATCTAAACTAAGCAACTTAAAAGAATTAATAGTCTAAGTCCACAGTTCGTACAGTCCACATATACACTCAACTCACCTAACAAATTACATATGAATCTATAGAGTTCTACATCTACAACGTAAACAGAATAGGAAACTAGCAAAACTAGTCGAGCAATTTTATATCTTCAAATTTGTGATTACATCTTCGAATTCAGAAGTGTACCTGGAAAAGGAAAAATAAGCTCGATGGGTCTAAGGCAAATAGAGAAAGAAGATCAGCAATGATAGGACTTCAGCAAGCAATAACCAACAGATTCACAGCAATACACAGTAACCAGATTCGATACCAAAACTTTATAGTAACCAAACAGCTTCTCAAGGAATAACCACGTAGCAAACAACTTCAACAACCAATATCAGATCAAATAAGCATAGAACAATAGACGAAACACCAGAACTCAAGAGATTTTCACTTGAGTTCTAACCAAAACCAATAGAACATTAGTAGTATTATGAAATTTGAACTTTTCAAACTTCAAAACTTTTTCAGAACCTTTTCGAATCCCCCAGAATTTCAAAACTTTATGAATTTCCAAAACTTATTAAATGTGACCTAATGAGGCCTATTTATAGAACAAAAATGGGAGTGAATTTTGAAATTAATATTCTAATTTCCCACCCCTTATCTTATGAGTTATTTTCAGATTAATACACCTAGTCTAATTGTAAATTCACTATAACCCCTGCTAGAAGGTTCTAGTGGCATCTACATTATTATAGTACCCTTAATTGTCCATATTACCCTCACTTGCTTTAAATTTCTACTTATTTACCCTTTTATTGTGCCCAGACTACCCCTTATTCTTTAGCTATTTACCCACGAACCAAGCAGCACTGCCACTTATACCCTTAACCCCTTAGGTTATTTACAGTATACTAATTAACCTTCCTTTAATTAGCCCTGTATTTTCCTTTTATTTACCGTTTTAACCCCTTTTATCAATCAGAAACTAAAAGTCAAAGTCAAAATCGACTTAAAAAAATAGCCAACAACAGACAGTTTTACACATATAGTCAAATTAAATCTAAGTACTAAATTAACGAGATTCAAGAGAACAAATTAATCAGAGGTATAATATAATCAACAGAATACTTAATTGCTAATTTTGATTTTATCAAGTAAAAACCCAAGAAATCTAAGTGTGACTATAAACAACAAACATGCGATTATTTTACTAAGAACTTTATCAGAGAAGAAAGACCATAGCCATGAGATTCACAAGTAGTAAAGATAAAAAAACCATGAGGTTACAGGCATGTTATTCATAACTAAGCAAGATCAGAAGGCAAGTTGTTTCCAAAAAATAGAAAATATCAAGAAAGCAAAGAGACATGCAATAGAAAAACAAAGACTAAAATTAGAACACTTAGCTTTCGATTCTTGTTTCTTCTTTTCCTTCTTTCTTTCTTCTGTTTTCTTTTTCTTCATTGTTCTTTACTTTTCTTGATTATCTAGAACATCGGAAGTTCAAGAGTCTTTTTCTTGGATTTATAATTCTTAGGTGGACTCCTTAAGTATTCTTGGGAATAATGAAGTTGGGATTATGGGTTTAACAGGGTGGTTTTTGGACTAGGAGTGTTCGCCGGAGTAGGGTTCCGGTGACACATTTTGGATTATTTGAGGGTTTTCAGGCTTATTCGAGATAAACCACCTAGGTGGGGTTAAAGAGGAAGAGGTGGTGGTCATGGGTTATGCATGGTGGACCTTGGTTGATAAGTGTTGGTCGCCCGAGTAGGGTTCCGGCGACACCTTTTGGGTTATTTGAGGGTTTCCAGGGATTTCTAGGGAAGCCGATGGGATAGGGTGAAAGAGGAGAAGAAGGAGGTCAAGGGGTGTTCGTGGTTGTTTGAGCAGAGGTGGAGGTGAACCACTGCTGGTAGGTTTCTGGCGATGGTGGAGAGCATATCAGGGCGGCTAGGGTTTGAGGGTTAGAGACGAAGGTGTATAATGACTGATATGTAATATTTTATGTATTTAAAAGCCTTAGATGATCTGGAACCATTGGATTGAATGAACCAACTGTTCAGATTTAATTAGCTCAAATACGATGTCGTTCCAATTAAGTGTCATTTAATCATGACCCTTGGATTGATGTTACTAATGGCTCAGATTATTTCAAGTGTATGCGACGTCGTTTTAGTTATTAGGCAACCATTACTCTAGATGGTTTGATCAAATGAATCGACGGTCTTGATTTGATTTCCCCTGGACGGTGTCATTTTGATTTATAGGCAGACCGGGTGTATTTTCTTTTGGGCCTAGTCAGTGTATTTTAACACTTGGGCTACTGAATTTTGTATTTAGCCCAAGTCTTGTGTATTGTATTTGTATTTTGCATTTTTGTATTTTCATTTTTTTGTATTCTTTTCTTTTCTATATTTTTTGTATTTTACTTTTTATATTTATTTTCTATTTATTTTCCTTATATTTTCTTTTAATTTTCTGCTATTTTTTCTGATTTTTTCTAAAATTAAAGAGTAATTAATCTCTATTTTGTTTTGGTATTGTCTAATTAATACAAATAGATGATATTTGATTTTCTTTGTTTTTTTTTTCAAAAACTAAAAAAAATCCTGGTATTTCCACTTGTTTTATGAGTTATTAATAAGCAAACAATTATCAACAAATTGCTTCAAAAAATCATTCTGTATATATTTTGAAATAATTGCTAACGGCAAAAATCACGAGCTCACAATAGTCATCGCTTTGCCATGACCGTTCCTCGTATTGTTGCATTTTAGGACCATAAAACCAGAATTTAGTATGATTCTAAGATTTTCATATGCTAAAGTCCATGCTATCTGCATGAATTCGGGCGACGGACCTCGAATCTCCAAATTTCTCGGCCCATAAAAATATTTCAATGAACAATAGTCATTATTTTGCTAGACCGCTCCTTATTTTTTGGCGTTATAGGGGCCATAAAACATGAATTTAGGATAATTCCAAAATTTTCGTGTGCCATATAGTCCACGCAATTTTCATTAGTTCGGGCGGCCGGCTCTAAATCACCTAAAATTTTGCGGGCCCTTCAAAAATGACGTAAGTAGAAATAGTCATCGCTTCGCCATGATTATTCCTCGTTTTTTGGTGTATAGGGCCATAAAACAAGAATTTAGGACGATTCCTGGTTTTTCGTGTGCTATAGTCTACGCTATTTGCATGAATTCAGGCAACAGGTCCCGAATCCCCTAAAATTATGTGAGCCCATAAGAAACGACCTAATGAACAATAGTCATCGCTTGTCAATGACCATTTTTACTTTTTGGTGTTTTATGGCCATAAAACAAGATTTTAAGACGACTTACAAACTTTCATGTGCTGTAGTCCGTGCAATCTACATGAATTCGGTTGACTAGCCCCGAATCGCCTAAAATTATGCGAGCCCATAGAAATGACTTAATGAACAATAGTCATCGCTTAATCATGACAATTCTTAATTTTTTGGTATTTTAGGGAATAGGAATTAACGATGATTCCAGATTTTCTTGTGCATAATCCATGCTAACTATATGAATTCGGGTAACTAGTCCGAATATCCTAAATTTTATGGGCCCATAAAAATTACCTAATAAGCAGTATTCATCGTTTCACCATGATTGTTCCTTATTTTTTGGCATTTTAGGCAAGAAAATAGGAATTCAGGACGGTTCTTAGATTATCGTATACTGCAGTCCGCTCCACGCCATCTGCATGAATTCAAGCGACTAACCAAAATCTCCTAAAATTTTGCGGGGCCGTCAAAAGTAACCTAATGAACAATAGTCTTCGCTTCGCCATAATAGTTCCTCATTTTCTGGCATTTTAGGGTCATAAAATAGAAATTTAGGACGATTCATAGAGTAGTGCTATAATTCACGCTATTTGCATAAATTCGGGCGACCGACCCCGAATCTCCCATAATTTTGCAGTCCCATAAAAAGATGACTTAAGCAAAAATAATCATCGCATTAGCATAACCATTCCTCATTTTTTGGGATTTTAGGACCATTATATAGGAATTCAGGACGATTCTAGTTTTTAGTATAGTAGTCCATGTCATCTGCATGAATTTGCCAATAGGCCCCGAATCACCTAAAATTATGTGAGCCCATAAAAATGACCTAATCAATAATAGTCATCGCTTTTCCATAACCATTCCTCATTTATCGGCGTTTTATGGCTATAAAACACGAATTCAAGACGATTTTCAGACTTTTATGTGCTATAGTCCGTGCAATTTATATTAATTCGGACGAACGGCCCCGAGTCTCCTAAAATTTTGCAGGCCCATCAAAATGACCTAATAAACAATAGTCATCGCTTTATCACAATTGTTCCTCATTTTTTGGCGTTTTAAGAATATGAAACAGGAATTCAGGATGATTCCTAGATTTTCGTGTGTTATAGTCGCCATCCGCATGAATTCGGGATTGCTTTATATTTGCTCTACTTGACCCTCCTTTACTCGCGATCTGTTTCGGTCATAAATTGAAATGATAAAGCTTATTAAAATTTCTTCGAAAAATGCTTATAGATTGATCTGTGCTTAATTATCAGGAAAATATATCAGGTAACTACACAAAAGTCAATCAAATTAATAAAAAACACTTACTGCTAGGCCAATAAATGCACAACACTCTCGGAGAGTACAGTATAATACATAATTAAGAAGATCACTCGAAACTTTAAAGCGACAAATAAAGAAAAAACAAACGACAAATAAAACATGTAAAATATTAGAATGGGCAGGATCAGTTGGATGGAGGAGGTGAAAGTGTAGGAATGGTAGGAAGTGAAGGCATGTTGGGAATAGGATTCATAGCAGGCATTGGTGGTAGAGTCATCTTTGGTACAGAGGGCAAAGTCGGCAAAGAAGGCAAAGGTGTTGCAGTTGGAAGTGTTGGCAATGGTGGCAATGTGGCTGCTGTTGGCAAGCTGGGAATTTTAGGCAACTGCGGCATTGTTGGCTGAGGCAATGATGGGATTGTAGGCAAATTCGGAAGTTGAAGTAGGCCGCGAGCAGCATGTGTTGTAGTGCTGCTTGATAAAGACAATAATGCTATGATGAAGAAGAGGATTGAGCAATTGTTGGAAGCAGTCATTGTTAATTTGATATTGTTTTGTTTCAAGTCAAGGAAGTAAATAGAAGTTGGAAGTGCTGTTTAATTTGAGTGAGTTTGTTCATATACTAAAGAGCTATATATAGGGAAAAGTTGTTGAAAAACTAGCAGGATTGTGTGAGATGTTTGGTGTGGAAACATGAAAACTCTCGATTGTTAGTTCACCTTCCTAATATTTGATTTGAGGATGCAAAATTTTTTTAGTCAATAATATTCTGGAAGTAGTTATACATAGATGAAGTTTGGATCAACCATATTTAATATAAAATAGCACAAAGTATTTTGTTATTCATATACAAAATATTCTATATCATATTGTTTAGAAACCACTGTTCAGAAAGAGGGTGAATGAATTAAGGTAGGAATAGAAAAGTGGTTAAATAATTAAGATGAAGAGAATAACAGTCACATGCATGAAGGTAAGCCATTTTTCTTCGGCAGTTAGGAAATGATATTTCATGAAAGCATATGTAGTAAAGATTCGGGGCGGCGCAAGGATACGTGTCTTAAAGTCAAAGTTCAATTTGAGGTCTAAATTTTAAAAAGAATTATAATACACTATATATTTTTTTTAAGGTCTAATTTTCTTGCTTTTATTGATGCAAAGTTGTTAATAATATTTTAATGGACTGTGAAAGTTTGGTTGTAATGTGTTATCGGGTCTATGCGAGATAGGATGATGAGGGATGACCTCGGGTATATGATTGGTAAGATTATTCAGCTACTGGATAGCTTCTATAACAACTCTCGATATGCTCGAGGACGAGCGTTTGTTTAAGTTGGGCATGATGTAACGACCCGACCCATCGTTATGAGAGTTACCGCGCCGTTTTCCTTATTTTATGCTTTTATATATTTCGTTATATGTGTTTGGAGAATTCAAACTAATTCGGGTAGAATTCGGTTAGAAATGAGTCAATAAACCTCTTTATGGGAAGGTTAGTTTGAAAAAGTCAACTGGATGTTGACCAATGAGTTAGAAAGCCCGGAATAGATTTCGGGTGACTCGACTAGTTTCGGGTGATAATTTATGACTTAAGAGAGCAATCAGAATTGAATTCGGAAGTCCGGTGTAGATTTAGGCTTGAATTGGCTAAGGTTGAATTTTGGTCAATTCCGGATGGTAGGCGAGATTTTGATTCGGGACTCATAATGGAATTCCAAGAGTTGCACTAGCTCCGTTAGGTAATTTTGGATATGCGTGTAAAGTTTCAGATCATTCGGAGGTGTTTAGGTTGGGTTTTAGAGAAAATGCAAGTTTCGGAAGTTTTAGTGAAACTTAGGCTTGAATCCGTGAGAATTCGATGATTTTGATGTTTATGATGGTGTTTTTTGCGAGCAAGTTGGAATGAATTAATGTGACATATCTGTGCATTTGGTTGAGGCCCCGAGGGTCTCGGGGTGATTTTGGGTGCCCAACGGGAAGTTTTGAACTTAAATAATGCAGTAGAAAATTGCAGACATATTTTGTTCTATGAGATCGCATAGAGAGGTCTGCAATCGCATGGAAGGAACTGAAGGGGATGAAAAATTGTTCTATGCTATCTCATAGAGGAGAGTGCGATCGCATAGGCTTAGAACATCGAACAATGCGATCGCATACAATTAATTGCGATGGCATAGAAGGAAAAATGGGCCTGGAAAAATTTACTCTATGCGATCGCAGGAGAGGCATTGCGATCGCATAGAAGAAGGTGTCAATGACAAAACAGTTAAGTTAAAAATCAGACGCGAACCCTTACACAATTCCACCATTTTTACTCCGCCAAGAGAGGGTTTTGAGTGATTTGAAGAGAGTTTTTAATGGGTATCACTTGAAGGTAAGTTTCTTGACTCAAAAACGTGATTTTATGCTAGAATCAATACCAAAATTCATAAAATTGGGTAGAATTTGTGAAGAACTAGGGCTTAGATTATGAAAACAAATTTTTGGGTTTTGAAAGTTCATTCGAACTCCGATTTCTATAAATTTTATATTCACGGACTCGTGGCGAGACGAGAAATCCACTGGTATGATTTTCGTAATTTTTCGAAAAGTGGCCTTGGGGCTTGGGTTTTACCAACTTCGTGAATTGTTATGCTTTTTGAGTAATTTTGATTAGGTTATGTTTCTTTGACCCATATTTATGTATTTGCTGTAGTTTTGACTAGGTTCGACGCACGAGGTGTCAAATTCAAAGGGAAGAGGTATCGCGGACGAGTCCACGACCGGTTAGCGGTGAGTAGTTGGTGTATATGATGGCATGAGGGTTTGAAACCCCGTCTTATCATATTATGACGTTATTTAGGGCGTGACTCGCATCCCATGGCAGATGCAGGATTGGTTATGACTGGGGATTGTAACTTGGTCCATCCCGAACAAGAATAATATTATATTGGCAATTGAAACGCACATTCTGTTGAGTATATATGTGGGCTATAAGCCATGTTTGGGGACTTGTGCCGACCTGTAGTATCCTTAGGGGATTGATATCTATGTGATAGCATAATTTGTAAAATCATTGATCTAAGTCCATGTTTGGAATCACTAATATAAAATGCTAAGTCACCTGTTGTTGGAAATTAAATAAAATTAAAGTATTTTTCATTTATAATTAAATGGAACCTGGAAATAAATAAATTGAACGGTTGTGTGACTCATATGCATGTTGTGGACTGAGTGTGGATCAGGCTGCACGCTGCAGCGGATGATATGAATATTGCGCTTGGGCTGAAGGAGCTCTTCCGGAGTCTAAACACACCCCAGTGAGCGTCGTCGACGTTAAATGGATCGGGCTACGCGCCGTAGCGGTCATGTGCATTGCATTCATGTATTGTTATTTACTTGTGCTAGCTATTATTAGCTGTTGTTGTTGGGTTATGGTAAGATATCAAACTGTTAGTTTTAGCTTCGCTTTGTGGAATTTCGTAGATTTCTTACCTTCAAACATTTTATATGCTTTCTACTCACTAAGTACTCAGTACTCACCCCTACTACATGCACCTTTCTGTGCAGATTCAGGTACACCGGAGGTTAGCTAAGCAGTCTCATTTCCAGAGTTATCAGAGTTGTTGAGGTAGCTGCTTGACGTTCGCAGGACCTGGCTTCTCTTCTTATTCAGTTTTTATTTATATATATACCTTTTCATACTTGAGTATTCCGTTCCGATATTGTTATCCGGTTTTATTTAGAGGCTCTAGACTTGTGACCCCAGGTCTTTGGGAAATTATACAGTTTAACTTTTATCTATTAGTTAAGCATTTATATTTATTGTTGGAAACAATATTCAAGTAATTGGTTTAAACTTCATGCTCGGGATGAGAGTGTAAATGGTCAGGCTTGCCTAGCTGTATTGGGTGCCTCACGGACGGGATTGGGGTCGTGACAATGAGAATATAGTAAAAGCTACAAGAAGGTAAATTTTCTAACAACCATAACAGTAAAAGGTATTTACTACAAAACCCAAATCTTGATATTTGAATCACAAGTCAAGTCGTGATTGGGACAAGAAAATAGACAGTAAAATTTACTCCAGATCAAGTCGTGACTGGAATAAGATTTTTATGGAAAAGTAAGATAGTACAATTCTAGAATTTTGTCTCCCCATCATAAATCAAGTAAGGAACAATAGTCACCGCCTCTCCATGGCCATTACTCATTTTTGGTATATTAGGACCATAAGACTAGAGTTTCATCCGATCACTAGATTTTCGTGTGTTATAAGCCATGCTTTCTGCATGGTTTCGAGCCACCGAACCCGGATCATCTAAAAATTTTTTTGGCCCATAAAAAATGACCTAGGGTGTAATTATTCCCGCCTCGCCATGACCACAACTCATTTTTTGGTGTATTATGACCATAAAATTGGAATTTCGTCGGATTCCCAGATTTTCATATGCTATAGTCCATAATATTTGTACGAATTCATGCGTCAGTCCATGAGTGTCCTAATCTTTTGTGCGCTAATAAAGAACGACCTAATGGACAATAGTCTTCTCTTCCATGTGATCGTTCCTCAATTTTTGGCATTTTAGGGCGATTCCCAATTTTTTGTATCCTATAGTCCACGCCATCTGCATGAATTTGGCTAACTACTTCCAAATCTTCTAAATATTTCCAGGCCCGTAAAAACAAGGGAATGAATAATAGTTGTCGCTTCGCCATTACCGTTCCTCGTATATTTGCATTTTAGGACCATAAAACCGGAATTTAGCACGATTCTAAGATTTTCATATGCTTTGCATGAATTCGGGCGACCGACATCATATATTTTCAAATTTTGTGGGTCCATAAAAATGACTAATGAATAATAATCATTATTTTCCTAGTACGCTCCTTATTTTTTGGTGTTATAGGGGCCATAAAACATGATTTTAGGACGATTCCTAAATAATCGTGTGCTATATAGTCCATGAAATCTGCATTAGTTCGGGAAACCGGCTCTAAATCTCCTTAAATTTTGCGGGCCCTTCAAAAATGACGTAAGTAAAAATATACATCGCTTCGCCATGATTATTCCTTATTTTTTGGCATTTAGGGCCATAAAACAAGAATTTAGGATGAATTCTAGTTTTTCGTATTCTATAGTCCACGTTATCTGCATGAATTCGGGCAACAAGCCCTAAATCCCCTATATGAGGCGAGCCCATAAGAAACGACCTAATAAACAATAATCATCTCTTCTGCATAATCATTTTTTACTTTTTGGTGTTTTATGTCCAAAAAACACGAATTCAAGATGACTTACAAACTTTCTTGTGTTCTAGTCCATACAATCTACATGAATTCGGATGACTACCCTCGAATCACCTAAAATTATGCAAGACCATAAAATATAACCTAATGAACAATAGTCATCGCTTAATCATGAACATTCCTTATTTTTTGGTATTTTAGTGCCATAAAATAGGAATTCACAATGATTCCAGATTTTCATGTGCATAATCCACGCAATCTATATGAATTCGGTTGACTAGCCCGAAACTCCTAAATTTTGCGGGCCCATAAAATGACCCGATGAGAAATACTCAACGTTGCACCATGACTATTCCTTATGTTTTGGCATTTTAGGCCATAAAATAGGAATTTATGACGATTCTTAGATTACTATGTACTATAGTCCAAGCCATCTTCATGAATTGAGGCGACTTACTAGAATCTCCTATTCTTTTGCGGGCCCATATAATTAACCTAATGAACAATATTCTTCGCTTCGCCATAATCGTTCCTCATTTTCTGGCATTTTAGGGCCATAAAATAGAAATTTAGGACAATTCACAAAGTAGTGATGTAATTCACGCTATCTGCATAAATTCAAGCGACCGACCCCAAATCTCCTAAAATTTTGCGGGCCCGTAAAAAGGATGACTTAAGGAAAAATAATCATCGTTTCAGCATAAGCGTTCCTCGTTTTTTAGTATTTTAAATCCATTAAATAGGAATTCAGGATGATTCTAGTTTTTAGTATACTATAGTCCACGCGATGTGCATGAATTCGGGCAACATGCCCTGAATCACCTAAACTTATGTGAGCCCATAAAAATGACGTAATGAATAATAGTCATCGCTTTTCCATGACCATTCCTCATTTATTGGCATTTTATGGCCATAAAACAGGAATTGAAGACGATTTTCAAACTTTCATGTGCTATAGTCCACACAATCTATATGAATTCGGACGAACGGCCCTAAATCTCCTAAAATTTTATAGGCCCATCAAAATGACCTAGTAAACAATAGTCATCGCTTCACAATGATTGTTCCTCGCTTTTTGGCATTTTAGGGCCACAAACTTAGCATTTTTAAATTCAGTTCCAAGATCAGATCTAATAGATGCAAGTTGATTTCCTAACTATTTCGGAGTTTTTCTAACAAAAGCAGTGAATATTTTAAATGCTTCATCTTTAGAGGTTAGAAACATCACCCAGGTAAATCTAGAGTAATCATCAACAAGCACCATTACATATCTCTTTCCACCTCTGCTAATGGTTCTCATTATACTGCAGCGATCCATATGAACCAGTTCCAACGTCTTGGACGTACTTACCATTTTCTTAGATTTGAAGGATGACCTTACCTACTTCCCCCTTGCACATACCTCACAAACTTTGTCTTCCTTAAACTTGATATTAGGTAACCCTATTACCAAGTCTTTGGAGAACTAATTTGTTCAATTGATTTAGATTGGCATGACCAAGTCTTTTGTGCCAAAGGAGGGGATCATTAATGAACACACTTAGGCAAGTATTTTCAGAGAGAGTTGACAAATCTACAATGTAAATATTGTTAACTCTCTTTCCATGCAAAACAATCTGGTCAGTAGTAAGGTTAATCACAAATCATTTGGTAGAGGTGAAAGCTACAAGATTACCTTTGTCACATAGTTCTGACACACTTATCAGGCTATATTTCAAGCCATCTATCAAATAGACATTCTCGATGGAATGAGAGTTTTCTTTCCTAGCATTCCAACCCCAATGATCTCAACTTTCTTTCCATATCCAAAGGAGACATTACCTCATTTTAGGTTCTCAAGTGAAAGGAATTGGTCCTTGTTCCCAGTCATATATTTTGAGCATCCACTATCCATATACCATATGTGACTACTCCCTTCACTTGGACCTGCAAAATGAAATCATGGGTTAGTCTTAGGAACCCAAACTAGTTTGGGTCCCTTTCTATAGGCAAAAGGATGAATTTATTTTTTCTTTGCCAAACCAGGCAGTTTGTGTATTTCTTGAACAAAGGCTTTGTTCTTTTGACTAGCCTTTCCTTTTGCATTGCATTCATTTTTGTAATGGCCAGTCTTACCATAGTGTGTGCAGATCTTATTTTTCAGGAATTGTGAGGTACTTATTTTTGGGATCCAATTTTGGAGCTTGTGTCCCAAACCCAAGTCCTCTCTTGTTGCTACTATGATGTTCTTGCAGCAAGGAGAGTGCATCAGAAACCTTGTTCCACTTTCATGTTCTGTCTAGTTCATGTTTTACCTTTCCTAAATCTTCCTTTAGAGCCTTAATCAATTCATCTTTCTTATATAAGTCATCTTTCATTTTTTCCAGATTTTCTTCTAGTGTGAGAAATGATTGATAAGCCATTTTCTTTCATGTTCATAATTTTAGTTTAATATTTTCAGATCTGAGTTCTAGGACACTATTTTCAAGTTTAAGAACCTGGTTCTTCAACTCAGCATTTGTGTTGTCACTCTCATCAGCCCTAGACTCTATCCTTTTGCATTTTTCTTCTAGGATAACACTTTCCCTAGAAAGAACATCCTTCTCACTGTTTATTATTTTAGAGTCATCAATGAAGTCCAATAATAGCTCAGCCAACCTTTTTTTAGACAAAAATTTAATTTTCTTTAAGATGTAGGATACTTACCTCCTGTTCATCCTCTCATTCTCTGACGACCATAAGAGCTTTCTCATCTTTAGCTTCATCTTCTGAGCCCTCATCTGAGGGTTCTCCCCACACAGCAACCATAGCTTTAGTTGAACCTTCTTTCTTTTTGGTTGGACTTGTTCCTTCTTCCTATTTCTCCATTCAACTCTTTCTTTCTTCCACCCAATCTCCCATTGAGGGCAATTATTGACCATGTGGTCTGTGTTACCACACTTATAGAAACCATCATTAGTCTATTTCTCAAGAGCCTGAGATTGTTGGTGTCACGCCCCAAATCGGGGAACATGACCGGCGCCTGACCGGGTTGCCCCAGTCAAGCGAACCTGGATGCCTTTCATTCCCACGCGTTACCTCGGTGTTGATTGTTTCTCATTAACCAAATATCTTACTAATCATGAATGATTTCACATTAAACAAAGAAAACCATACGAGTGATTCATTAACAAGTTTGCAGTTTTTACAACGCCCGACATAACATAATGTATACATAATACTGGAGTCCCACAGTTTACATGTCTACAGAGCCTCTAGGATACAAAAAAGGGGATACAATACTTGCCGGTAACAAGGCTCCGACTATACCTTACAAAACCAAAATGAAATCTAAACAAAAGTGGCATGAACCACACAGAGCGCCAAGGAAGAAAAGGGGCTCACGAAAACGGCCAGTGGAAGGAGAAGGATACTACTGCCGATGAGCTGAAGTGCCTGCTACTGATCCACCTACAATCATAACACGAATGTAGAGTCCCCGGCAAAAGGGACGTCAGTACACTTGAATTGTACTGGCATGTATGGACAAACTTTGTCCCAAGTAAACTCAAGCCATTGAATTACATCAACAATTAATTAAGCCAGCCAACCATGTTTCCACATTTTCCTCATTTCAAATAATTCTCAACACAAAGCACTTTCTACGATCAACCAATTTAACAATAACTAATCAATCACGTAAAGCACAAGTAGTCAAACAAAGGGGCAATCAGTGCCCCACAGGTTGCAAACTCTCCTGCTGTCTCCTTTCACAATTTCACATTATTGATTTTTGTATCAATTTTCAATAGCGATTTCGATCGCTTTCCATCCTTATTGCCCCTGACCACCCTTATTACCTCGGCCATCCTTATCACCCTAACCCACACCTTATTTCCTCACGTTGCGGCGCGCAACACGACCCCGCCTTACAGTTTAAAACACAACAATTTCAAATAGCAGATAAGGTACTACACACAGTTTCAACAAGTTCAAATAAGCAACTTGCACATTGTTTCATGTTCTCAATTATTTTTCAAATCAATATCACAACCATGTTACAATATTTCCACAATTCAAGTGTTTCATCTCTTTCCACAATAAACAAATTCTCAAGCGTTTCGTTTGTTTTACACAAGGTGCCATATAGGCCATCATAATCATTATTCACAATTCTTTACCCACATCACTCATATTTCAACAACAACTTTGAGAATTTCACACAATTTGTCAAATTAACACTAACCAAACAAATTTCACACATATAGGCGATTTCACAAGAATCAAAATTAGCCATACATACCTGGTGATAATTTTGTTTTCCTACTTTATGCTTACCCAAGATATCCTACTCTTGCCAACCTTGTTCTTGAAGACTCTTACTTCTACTCACTTCTTTTTACTAGAAATCAAGTTCAATAATCGTGCATGAGTGTAAAAATTCTATTTTCAAAAACTATTATATGCAAACCTCTCTTTACCCAATTTAAAATTGAAAATCAAAGAAAATAGTTAGGGTTTTTACCTTGAAAAGATTGGGGAAGTTGAATTCTTGCCCTAGGATCCCTTGGAATTAAGTGGTTGGAACAATCCTTGAAGATAAAGAACTTCTCTCTCTAAAACCTCTCTCTTCTCTCTCTAATTTTGGTAAGATGATATGAGAAAATGAGGGTGAAAGGTGTTATATTAAAGAAGAGATCGGGTCAAAATGTTACAAAAATCTGGGCCGGGGTCAATTTGCGGTGCACTTTGCGACCGCAGAATCAACATGCGGTCCGCATAGTGACCGCAGAATGGCCTCAAAATGACTCAAGTTCTGTTACAGAATGCGACCAATATGCGGTCCGCATTCTTGATCTGCGGTCGCAAAGTGCACCGCAGATTCATTATGCGATCGCATATCGACCGCATTTTTGACATGATTTTGGGAGACTTTCTGGAAAGCTTTGCGGCAAGAATGCGGTCCGCATAGCAGATTTGCGGTCGCATTCTTGACCGCAAAATTGACACTTTTCGGAAAAATTAATTCTCTACATTATTCGGACCATGACACTATAGCTATTAGGTTTTATGCACAAAAATTTTACGGGGCCTTACAGTTGGAGGTTGTTCCTCTTGAAGGATTCTTTCCTCTTATAAGATACTTTTTGAAATCCCTAGTTATCATATCCATTTCATCATATTCAAGATCTGATCCTTCTATGTCTGAGAGCCAGACTTCTTTCTTTCTTTGGAGCATCCATCTTCATAGTCTACCTTCTCAATTCATAGGCTTTCAGATTTCCAATCAGTTCATCCAATTTTAGGGTAGGAATATTCTTGGATTCCTAAATAGCTGTGATTTTGCTTTCCCAGGAAATTGGTAGAACTCTAGTTAAGATCTTCTCAACCTTGTATTCTTCCAGGATAAACGTTCCAAAAGACTCAAGTTCATTTGTCAATGTAGTGAACCTGGTATACATCTCTTGGATGGTTCCTCCATCCTTCATAGTAATATTCTCATATTGAGAATATAGCAGTGTTCCTTTTGACCTCTTCACTTAAGGTGTTCCTTCATGGGCCACTTGTAAGGTGTCATAAATTTCTTTGGCAGTGTTATATCTTTGGATCATGCTGTACTCATCTGGACCAAGTCCACATACTAGCCACTTCTTGGCCTTAGCATTCTTTTCCCACTTCTTTAAGTCTTCGGCAGTGCAATCAACTCTTATCTTTGGAATGTCCAACCCTTCAGCAGTTTTCTTTGTTTTGGCTAGAGGACCATTAGTGATGATGTCCCAAAGCTAATAATCTTCTCCCATGATGTGGTCTGTCATTCTATTTTTCCACCAGGAGTAGTAGAGACCATTGAAAAATGAAGGCCTAGTAGTGGATTGCCCTTCCAAGTTTCCAGGTGGTGCACTTATGTTGATCTTTCCTAGGGTGTTAACCTCTTAAAGGATAACCCGCTCTGATACCAATTGATGTTCTAAACATCAATACCACACAAGAGGGGGATGTGATTTGTGTGGTACCCAATTTTCACTCTAGAAGAATTTGGTTCTTCTAGGTGTTCTAACTACTGCAGTTTGCGAAATAATAAATACATAAAATAAAGAACACAGGGATTTTAACGTGGAAAATACCTGGCTCTAAAGGTAAAAAAACCCTCGACCTACTACTCAGTAGGATTTTCCCAAACTTCCACTAAAATCGGTGAGCCAAAACAGCATTTACAAAAACCCCAGTGTGGCACACAGCCCCAACTATTGCGACACTTTCAAGTTAACTCTAACTTGAATACTTAAAGTACCAAATACAGTTACTTCTAAATAATCTAAAAGGTACAAATAGAAATTCCTACTACAATTGAACTAGAATAAGAAAAAATACAATGGAACTGGTTCTTCTATCTCGTTCAAGTATCTTCAGGAGTGTACACTTATATCTTACATATATTGATTGCCAAACATACTTGCTCTTTTGCTTTCAATTATGTTTTACTTCTATGTATGTGCAATACCTGTAAAACAGAACAAATTCAGTTATTTATAGAGTTAGTAATTAGAGTTTGATTGAGACTCTATTGGTTATCCTTGGACAATTTTGAGTCCTTGACCAATACTAACTCCAACCCTTATCCTAGATTAGGATTGTGATCTCTTCTCATAAGGAGATTGTTCTCCTTATCCCAACTTCATCCTTTTCAATTTAGTTCAGAAGATATTATTGCTTGGTCTGTACGGTATATCTTCCAGACGTGCATCTCATGTGCAATGGTTGATAAACAGTGTGTTTCACCAAATGGACCAGGTCCATCACTGAGTTCATTTGTCAATCTTCAAAACATCAACTGAAATTGGGCCAACAGATACTCATGCCAATATTGGAGCCAAATGTCTTCATGCATGGAAGTCAAGATAAACTTGTCAATATTGGAGCCAAATTTCTTCATGCATGGAAGACAAGATACACTTGTCAATATTAGAGCCAAATGGACTAACATAATTGGATAAGTGTCAAAAGTCTCTCGACACTTGTCATACATGCAACCTCCTTAATTTCCTATAAATATGTTATTAATTAGCCATAATGATCACTCAATTATTAACCAAGAATACGTCTAGCTAATCATTCATTTCTTCCTATTCTTCTTTGTGAATTATCCAACACATAAAATACCTTCTTCTCTTCTTCCTGGACAACTATTTTGGGCAAATTCTAAACTTCCAGCCATGAGTGCACATGTTTGGAGGTGATTTGGAACCTTGGGGAGCGATTGGCCTTATCTATTTAGAACCAGTCGGGCCGAAATCGCTTTCAAGGCAGTGGCTTGCCACGATACATTATTTTTGATAAGTTATAGTCTTGTTGTTCTTAGTCAATATTATCTACTGATTTTCCTTACATAGGCATGTGATTAGACTCCAACACTAAGTAGAGTGAAGTTCATTGTTAGAAAAATTTGTTCCTAAAAGCATCACTGTTAAGGAGTGACATAATATTGTAAGCAAAATCAATAATATAAAGGTCTTATGAGATCAATGAAAGGTGGGCGCACTGGCCAACCACTAGCCACTTTATCTTAGTCATTTTTTTTATCCCTAGGACGGAGTTAGAAGCCCAAATCCAATAATTTTTGCTTAAATAATATATTTATGTTAACAAATTTATTAAATATGTACAAATGTTAAAATCAAAACTCAATTATTAGCACTAGAAGTTGTTGTTCTAAAATTCAAAACCCTAAAGTTAAAATCCCAATATAATATTGAGAAAATATGTGCATGGTTGATTGTGTTTGACATTTAATATTTGTAAGTATTTGACGTGTTGGACTCATGGATTATATGGCGTCAGGGCCCAAAAGGGAAAACTTATAGTGCTTATAGTGTAGCCTTTACTTATATTTATTTTTCCTTGTGTTTGTGTAATTGGGCTCCTTGTAATTACTAAACTAGCCCACTATACATTACCTGCATTTACTTGTATTTGGGCTGATATAGAAGCAGATGGGGCATCCAATTCAACCCATCGGGATTATTTCTTATCAAATCAAATTCAGAAAGTTCGATCTCTTCTATCTTCTCTCTCATGAACCCTAACACTTATTTCTCAAATACAAATCGATTTTCTCATGTACACATGGTATCAGAGCTTGATTCTGGTCGATCTCATCTCCCTCTATCTTCCGATGCTACCCTCATCGAAATTCATTGAGCATTTCAGTTTCATGGAGGTATTGGTTACGTCTTCTACATACTGGTTTTGACAGATTTATGGTTGATTCTAACTTCTCTCGGAGGTTTTGAGTTGTATTTGTTGATTGAGTGATTGTGGAAGATTATCTACAAGTTCTCGTGATTGTCACCAAACTCAAGAGTTTTAGGGTTTCGCGACTTCATCTTATTTCATCGTTGTTGTTGCATAGCTGAGAAGTGTCGTTTTGAAGGTCGTACTTCCGGTCGTTAAGAAATTTGTAACTTTGTGTATCCGTTTTGTTCTACATAATATTCATCAGATAATTCTCCATTGTTGAACGTTATAGTAAAATGGTCTACTGCTGATAATGAGTCTAGCACACGTGAGTTTATTCCCAAGCCCTCCAGTCCTCTATTTGTTCAGTCATCAAATGTTCCTGGTGTTTCTCTTGTACCAGTTCCTTTTTCTGGGACAAATTTTTGGGGCTTGGAAAAGAAGTATTATTGTTTCCCTGTCTGCTAGGAACAAAATTGCATTTGTCCATGGTAGTTTACCTAAACCTCCAGATTATTCAATAGATTCTAATTAATGAGATAGGTGCAATAACATAGTAATCGCATAGTTAACAAGTTCTTGTTTTTGTCTCTTTAAGGTGTTGTGCTCTCGATATTTTATACTCTCTTTTATATAGCGGATTGCGAATCTCCATGTGTGAACGTAGATCAGTTGATCGAACCACATTAAATATTTGTGTCTATTTCTCTTTTGTTATCTGATTTATCGTTGTTCAATGTTTGTTTTACTAGCTTCCGCATAATACCTTATTTTTCAGGTGTAACAAATTTATGGTCTCTGTTTCTATATAGCTTTTTGTCTTCTGATTAATGTATTGTCATCATATTTTTCGGACAGGAGAGAAAAACCTTGGGCCTTTAATACCAGACAAGGAAGGAGCTTATAATGATGAAAATAAACAATGTCTGCTCCACAATAAAAACATAATTTATTGGAAGCACCAGAAAACACCAGAAAAAGAAAAGAAACTACGAACCAATTAGGTAAAACAGCTGGAGTAGTAATATATTGGAAGCGCTTGTGGGTGAAATTGCGGGACTGCTTGGAATTAGTGATTGGCATGTTAGGGAGTGATTATATCTCTAGCAGCACCAATATCTGGGAGTTGAAATATGCTGCACTTGCTGGAACCAGCCATTGTCAATGCTGCAGACTAAATGGTTTGCTTCAGGGAAATGAAGTTAATTAATGGAAGATTGGGAGTTTTGTTTATGAGTGAGTTTGATCATTCACTAGAAGAGTACATTATGTATGAGGAAGTTGTTGAAAAACTAGAAGGAGTGGATGACATGTCGTGCAAGCATGGGAATAATATATTTGATGAAAATATACCAACACATAATGAATGATTAAGTTTTTGAAACATCGACTTTGTATTATAAACACCAGCATTGGTGCAGATCATTCCTCGTATTTTTTTTATTTTAGGACCATAAAATCGGAATTTAGTATGATTCTAGGATTTTCATATGCTAAAATCCACGCTATCAGCATGAATTTGGGCGACCGGCCTTGAATCTCTTCAAATTTTGTAGCCCATAAAAATGATTTTAGGACGATTCCCAAATATTCGTGTGCTATACAGTCCACGCCATCTACATTAGTTCGGCCGACCAGCTCTAACACTCCTAAAAGTTGCGGGCCCTTCAAAAATGACGTAAATAAAAATAGTCATCATTTCGCCAGGATTATTCTTCATTTTTTGGCGTATAGGGCCATAAAACAAGAATTTAGGATGATTTCTAGTTTTTTGTGTGCTATGCTCCACGCTATCTGCATGAATTCGGGAAACAAGCCCCAAATTCCCTAAAATTATGTGAGCCTATAAGAAACGACCTAATGAACAATAGTCATCGCTTCTCCATGGCCGTTTTTTTTTTACTTTTTGGTATTTTATGTCCATAAAACAGGAATTCAAGATGACTTAGAAACCTTCTTGTGCTGTAGTCCATGCAATCTACATGATTTCGGATGACCAGCCTCGAATCGCCTAAAATTGTGCGAGCCCATAAAAAATAACCTAATGAACAATAGTCATCGCAAAATCATGACCATTCCTTATTTTTTGGTATTTTACGGCCATAAAATAGGAATTCACAATGATTCCAGATTTTCGTGTGCATAATCCACGCTATCTACATGAATTCGGCTGACTAGCCCTATCTCCTAAATTTTACGGGCCCATAAAAATGACCCGATGAGCAATACTCATCGTTTCACCATGACTGTTCCTTATTTTTTTTATATTTTAGGCCATAAAATAGGAATTTAGAACGATACTTAGATTATTGTGTACTATAGTATACGCTATCTTCATGAATTCAGGCGACTCACCAGAATCTCCTAAACTTTTGCGGGCCCATAAAAAATAACCTAATTAACAATAGTCTTCGCTTCGCCATTATCGTTCCTCATTTTCTGGCATTTTATTGCTATAAAATAGAAATTTAGGACGATTCACAAAGTAGTGCTATAATTCACGCTATCTGCATAAATTCGGGCGACCGACCCCGAATCTCCTAAAATTTTGCGGGCCCATAAAAAGATGACTTAAGGAAAAATAATCATTGCTTGAGCATAACCGTTCCTCGTTTTTTGAAAATTTAGAGCCATTAAATAGGAATTCAGGACTATTCCAGTTTTTAGTATACTATACTCCATGCCATATGCATGAATTCGGGCAACAGACCCCGAATCATCTAAAATTATGCGAACCCATAAAAACGACCTAATCAACAATAGTCATCGCTTTTCCACGACCATTACTCATTTATTGGCGTTTTATGGCCATAAAACAGGAATTAAAGATGATTTTCACACTTTCATGTGCTATAGTCCACGCAATCTATATGAATTCGGACGAACGATCACGAATCTCCTAAAAGTTTGCAGGCCCATCAATATGATCTAATAAATAATAGTCATCACTTCACCATGATTGTTCCTCGCTTTTTGGCAATTTAGGGCCATAAAATTGAAATTCAGGACGATTCCTAGTTTTTCGTGTGCTATAGTCGCCGTTGGCATGAATTCGGGATTGCTGTATATTCCCTCTACTTGAACTTCCTTTACTCGCGATTGCTTCCGGTCAAAAATGGAAATGATAAAGCTTATTAAAATTTCTTCGAAAAATGCATATAGCTAGATTGATCTGTGCTTATCAGGGAAATATATGAGATAACTACACAAAAGTCAATCAAATTAATAAAAAACACTTACTGCTAGGCCAATAAATGCACAACACTCTCGGAGAGTACAGTATAATACATAATTAAGAAGATCACTCGAAACTTTAAAGCTACAAATAAAGAAAAAACAAACGACAAATAAAACATGTAAAATATTAGAATGGGCAGGATCAGTTGGATGGAGGAGGTGAAAGTGTAGGAATGGTAGGAAGTGAAGGCATGTTGGGAATAGGATTCATAGCAGGCATTGATGGTAGAGTCATCTTTGGTACAGAGGGCAAAGTCGGTAAAGAAGGCAAAGGTGTTGCTGTTGGAAGTGTTGGCAATGGTGGCAATGTGGCTGATGTTGGCAAGCTGGGAATTTTAGGCAACTGCGGCATTGTTGGCTGAGGCAATGATGGGATTGTAGGCAAATTCGGAAGTTGAAGTAGGCCGCGAGCAGCATGTGTTGTAGTGCTGCTTGATAAAGACAATAATGCTACGATGAAGAAGAGGATTGAGCAATTGTTGGAAGCAGTCATTGTTAATTTGATATTGTTTTGTTTCAAGTCAAGGAAGTAAATAATAGAAGTTGGAAGTGCTGTTTAATTTGAGTGAGTTTGTTCATCTACTAAAGAGCTATATATAGGGAAAAGTTGTTGAAAAACTAGCAGGATTGTATGAGATGTTTGGTGTGGAAACATGAAAACTCTCGATTGTTTGTTCACCTTCCTAATGCTTGATTTGAGGATGAAAAATTTTTTAAGTCAATAATATTCTGGAAGTAGTTATACATAGATGAAGTTTGGATCAACCATATTTAATATAAAATAGCACAAAGTATTTTGTTATTTATATACAAAATATTCTATGTCATATTGTTTAGAAACCACTGTTCAAAAAGAGGGTGAATGAATTAAGGTAGGAATAGAAAAGGTGTTAAATAATTATGATGAAAAGAATAATATTCACATGCAGTGAAGGTAAGCCTTTTTTCTTCGGCAGTTAGGAAATGATATTTCATGAAAGCATATGTAGTAAAGATTAGGGGCGGTGCAAGAATACGATGACCTAAAGTCAAAGTTCAATGTGAGGTCTAAATTTTAAATTAATTATAATACACTATATATTTTATTTAAGGTCTAATTTTCTAGCTTTTATCAATGCAAAGTTGTTAATAATATTTTTATAATCGATTTCCTCTAGTAATTCATTTACAGCTAATAGTATAGCCAATTTTAATCTTTCTTGAGACATTACTGATCTTTGATATGATTTTGTCAATTATAATTTTGATAAACTTATTTTCTCTGAGGCAACTATTATAGAAAAACTCTATTTTTGTACAACAATAACATCGACCAAAAACCTACCTTAATCTGTTTTATTTCTAAATACCTACTTCCTCCGTTTCAATTTATGTGATTCTATTTTCTTTTTGGTCTGTTCCAAAAAGAATGAAACTTTTCTAAATTTGGAAACAATTTAGTTTAAAATTAAAATTTCATCCTTAATGAGAAGCTTTTACAGCCACACAAATAATGTGATTCTAAAGTCTTCATTTTTTCTAAAACGTCGTGCCCAATCAAAGAGGTTCACATAAATTGGAATGAAGAGAGTATAAACCTATTATTTCTAAAAAATGGGGTCCCCAAATTTGGGGGCCTATGGCACAAGCCTTATTTGTGGGAGAAATTCAAAAATAGCCAGATTTATAAGTGATCGTTCATAAATAGACAAGTTGCAAAAGTAATCGAAATTTAGCCACTTTTTAACATACCTCATTTTTTACACACCACCCCGAAGGATAGTGTATAAGGAAGTTTTTTCACTTTAAGTGACATTATTCGAAATGGGGTTATTTATTGATCAGAGTCGCCACTTGGGATATGTTTGGCTTTTGGTGTCCCAAGTCACCGGTTTATCTTGAATCCCAAATCGAGAAAATTTTTGACTTTCCAAGTGAAGTCTGCGAACCAGAAATTCTGACTAAGGAGTTCTGTTAACCCGAGGAAAGGTGTTAAGCACCCCCGGATTCCGTGGTTCTAGCACGGTCACTTAAATGATTAGAATTGGCCTATTATCTGATTGTTATACTCCCTCCGTTTTAATTTATGTGAACATATTTCCTTTTTATGTGCCAAAAAGAATGACCGTTTTTTCTATTTGGAAACAATTTACCTTTATACAATGATTTATAGTCACACAAAATATATGTGCTCCATTTTACACCACAAGTTCAAAAGTCTTCTCTCTTTTCTTAAACTTTGTGCCCAGTCAAATGGGTTCACATAAATTGAAACCGAGGGAGTACATATTTTAGCCTACGGTTCATTTTTAACTTATTAACAGCTTTTATTCATTTGAAAGAAGATTTTAACGTCGCCTAAAACATGTCTTTGGATCGCGTAACATGAAATGCACCCATAATCTGAAACACATTTTATTCAACGTTTTAGGATTTGAATTTGGGTCACATGAAATGTGTACCTCAGTTTGGGAAAGTAATATTCATTAAAATAACGCGCCTAAAGCAACTACGTATTTTTTACTTTGCGAGGGCCATGTGAATTTACTAAATGGCGAGCCTCGAATTCTAAGGATTTTAAAAAAATAATTAAATGAGGTTCACGCATTTAAGATTTTATTTGATGCGGCGCACCTCGATTCCAATTTTTAAAGAGAACTCAAGTTTAACTTTTGAGGACCATGACTATGGGTGTGTTTGGTATGAAGGAAAATGTTTTCCATGGAAAATGTTTTCCTAGAAAATGTTTTCATGGAAAATGAGTGATTTTATCACTTATTTTCTCTTGTTTGGTTGGTAAGTGGAAAACATTTTCCGGAAAATATTTTCTATGTTTGGTTAGAGAGTAAAAAATAGTTTTTTTAGAAAAATATTTTTTTTGCAACTCTCCTACCCCTCCCCTCCCACCTCCCCCACCCCTCCCCTTCCCGAAGTCTCTAAAAATTGACACAATCTAAAGGAACTAATGTGATGCTTTACTTTTTAACGCAAAAATCGCGTATTTTCGAATCGGTAAATTTATAATTTCTAAACCCGTAAACTTCCGAACTCATAATTTTGGAACTTGTAAAATATTGAGTCCTTAAATGATAAATAATAAAATTAAAAACTGAAAAATATATTTTAAAATTTTTTTCGGGGGGGAGGGGGGGTGGGGGGCGGGGGGGGGGGGGGGGGGGGGGGGGGCAGTAAATCGAAAAAAAAATAAAAATTTAAATTACAAAAAAAAAGTAATTTTTTTTGTGCGGGGGGAGGGGGAGGGGGTAGGGGTGGGGGTGGGGGTGGGTGGTGCAGAAAAATAAGAAAACAGAAATTTAAAATTATAGAAAAAAAAATTAAGGTAAAAGAAATTTTTTTTTGCGGGGTGGGGTGGAGAGGTAGTAGGGTAGATGGTAACGGAAAAACTGAAATTTTTCTAAAAAAAACTGTTTTTTGGAGAGGGGGTGGGGTGGGGTTGGTTGGTGATGGTGAGAATGGTTGAGAAGGAGCTTTGGAAAATGTTTTTCCTTCTTTTGATAAGGAAAACATTTTCCTCCAATTGGAGGAAAATGAATTGATAAGGAAAATGTTTTCCAAAACATTTAAGCCAACCAAACATGGGAAAATTGGAAAACATTTTCCAGAAAATGTTTTCCTTCATACCAAACACACCCTATATTCTATTTAATATGGCACACGTCAATTAATTACAAGATTTGGATTAAGCTCAAGCAGTCTGGAGGCAAAGCTCGACCAACGGTAAAAACCAAAACCAAGGTGGCTTTGAAAAGTTACAAAATGTTAAAGAAATTTCTTTGTGACAATAATTAGCCTCTCATTATTTGTTATTCCTTTAATGTTATATACGTTGAAGATTTATTGCTTTAAGCTAGCTATATGATGTGATGGTGTTTTTTTAACTATAAATTTTCAAGTTCTTTTTACTTTGAAGTGTGTGAAAAAGTAAAAACATTTTTTCCTTTTCTTTTGTGCTGGTTCTTTGATTTGCTTTGTTGTTTTTATTCCTAGTTTATACTAGAAGAGCTTGTTGAATCCTGTGGGATACGCCTAATTTTATTCATCCCAGTGCACGCGAAATATCCTTAAGGACAGTGTACTTGACACGCCTTAAGCTAAATCTTTTATTCTCCATAATCATCCAATTTTACCAACAATATTTGTGATAACATTAGAGCCAGCCCCGAATAAAGTCAATTAAAATACAAAAAAATAATTTCATCAATTAGTAAACTAGTTGTTCGCCAAATATTGTTGATCCAAACTTCCATCTATGCATAACTGCTTTAAGAAAAATTATTGACTTAAAAGTTGTGCATCTGCCCTCAAACCAAACATTTTCGTAGGCGAACTAACAATAGAGTGTAGTCCCCATGTTTCCACCATCTTATTCAATCCTTGTACAACTTCGCCTATATATACATACATACCCTTAAGCAATAATCAAACTGAACTCAAGTCAAAACACAATTAAATTTCCTTGGGAAACAAAGCAATCTATCAAATTGGAATAATGGCTACTTCCAACCACTGCTCAATCCTTTTCTTGATCATAGTATTATCCTTTTCAAGCATGATCAGCACAAGCCATGCCGCTCGTAGCCTACTACAACTTCCAAACTTGCCAACAATCCCGTCATTGCCTCAACCAACAATGCCGCAATTGCCTAAAATTCCCAACTTGCCAACAGCAGCCACATTGCCACCATTGCCAACACTTCCAACAGCAACACCTTTGCCTTCTTTGCCCTCTGTTCCGAAGATAACTCTGCCACCAATGCCTGCAATGAATCCTATTCCCAACATGCCTTCACTTCCTACCATTCCCACAATTCCAACCACTCCTACACTTTCACCTCCTCCATCCAATTAATCGTGTTGTGAGCTTCCAACATTTTACCTGTTACCCCATCGGTTTCTACACCATGATTTAATCTTTTCGGTGATTCTTAACGATATATCGTAATGTTATTAATACTAAGCATTGTTGTCGAATAGCCTTCTTATTAATATGATTTTTTACCTTTATGTATTTATCTAGTAAATTTTACTGATAATCAGATATTATTAACCCATTTGCATTTTCTACCATTTGATGTTTTTTTTCTTTCTTCTTTTGGCTGTTGTGATTCTGTGATTACTATGAGGATTATTTGAGAGGAAATACAACTCTATTACACAATAATAGAATTAGAGAGAATTTACACCAAGAACTCTCTAAAATAAAACCTCACCAAACTCTCTATTGTTCTCACAATCTCTTCCTAGATTGTATTTCAATCTCTCTCGATTGATATTCTGTGTATAAAACACAAGGCTCTATTTATAGCCTTAAAGAAGGTGGTGGGTGGTCAAATTCTCCATTCAACAATGGTGGCTTCTAGAATTGTGTGAGGACCCGACCCGTCGTCATGGGAATTACCACCCCGTTACCTTGAATTTATGTGTTTTATGTTTTTATATCAGTGAACTGTTTACAGAAAAACAACACTTATGAGAAAGTGAAACTTCCACAAGGAAAGAAGGTACTGAAGAGTAAATGGGTATTCAAGCTCAAGAAAGATAGCAATGGAAAGATAGTGAAGCACAAAGCCCGGTTAGTAGTCAAAGGATTCCTACAGAAAAAAGGAATTGACTTTGATGAAATATTTTCAGCAGTTGTAAAATTGACTTCAATACGTATTATCCTTGGATTGGTAGCCAGTTTGAATTTGGAGCTTGAAAAAATGGATGTCAAGACAACATTTCTTCATAGTGATCCAAATAAAGAAATCTATATGGAGCAGCCGGAAGGTTTTGAGGTTTCAGGAAAAGAAAACCTCGTCTATAAGCTTACGAAAAGTTTATATGGCCTAAAGCAAGCACTAAGGCAGTGATACAAAAAGTTTGACTCATTTATGGTAAGTCAAGGACATAAAAGGACTGTTGCAAATCAGTGTGGATACATTCTGAGATTTTCAAATGGCAACTTTGTTGTACTTCTACTTTATGTATACGACATGTTGATCGCCGGACAAGATGTAACAAAAATTAGATAGTTGAAGAAAGAACTCTTTATCCTTTGAAATGAAAGACTTAGGTCCAGCTCAGCACATTTTGGGATTGAAAATAACTCGGGATAAGAGAAGCAAGAAGTTATGGCTATCTCAAGAAGATTATATTGAACTGTTGATCAAACGGTTCAATATGAGTAATACCAAACCAGCAGGTTCCCCTTTGGCAAATCACTACAAGTTGAGCAAAAGTTTGTGCCCCTCATCCAAGAAAGATATTGAGGAGATGTCTACAATTCCATATTTTTCAGCAGTTAGAAGTCTAATGTATGCCATGGTTTGCACGAGGTCAGATATCGCACTTGCGGTAGGTGTGGTCGTTTTCTTTCTAACCCTGGAAAGAAACATTGGGAGGCAGTTAAGTGGATTCTCGGGTATCTTAAAGGTACTTTAAAATCAAGTCTGTGCTTTGGGGGAGCTGATCTAGTCTTGGAAGGCTATACAGATTTAGATATTTCCGGAAATCCTAGTAGAAGAATATCAACCTCAGGATATGTTTCTACTTTTGTAGGGGGAGCTGTGTCGTGTCAATCAAGATTGCAGAAGTGTGTTGCACTATCCATAACTGAAGCAGAGTATATTGTTGTAGCGGAAGATGAAAAGGAAATGTTGTGGTTAAAGCGGTTTCTCCAAGAACTAGGGATAAATCAAACACAGTATAAGATATATTGTGATAGTCAAAGTGCAATTGATTTAAGCAAAAAGTCAATGTATCATTCTTGGACAAAGCATATCGACATTCGCTATCACTGGATACGGAAGGCGATAGATCAACTGTTGAAACTAGTGAAGATCCATATGAAGGAGAATCCAGCAGACATGTTAACAAATGTGGTCATTCAAGAAAAATTAGAGCTGTGCCGAGAGATAGTTTTAATAACTTTCAAATAGTAGTTGTGTTGGAATGCAGCTGAAGGGGGAGAATTGATAAGTTCAGTTGCTGCCAACAACCAACTCTAGAAGCCCACCATTGTTGAAGCCACAAACCAATTTGTCACGAACCGGATTTCCCACCATCGGGAGTCATGATGGCGCCTACTAGTGGAAGCTAGGCAAGCTAACTGTTACTTAGATTTTTCATTAGTTACCACTCTCTTCTTAAGACTTTAAATACAATCATATAATTACAGCGAAATAATTAAACTTAGAGGAAGACTTAGTCAATTTTATCCAATATGATACAGAAAACCCAAACATGATACACTACCCAAGACTGGTGTCACAATAATTACGAACTTCTAAGAATAATACACGTAATTGTCTGAAAGAAATATAACTGTTTATCTCGAATACATGAGATAACAGAATGAAATACATAGATAGAAGAGACAACGGGTCCCGCGGACGCCTGCAAGGCTACCTCGTAGTCTCAGTAGTCGGAATATCCACAATCGCTACTGCCGCTGCTGCTGTCCGTAACCTGTATCTGCGCAAAAAGAGCGCAGAGTGTAGTATCAGCACAATCGACCCCATGTGCTGGTAAGTGCCTGGCCTAATCCGGCGAAGTAGTGACGAGACTAAGACCAGTCACCCACATAAACCTGTACAATTGATATATATATATATATATATATATATATATATATACACAACAACATAAAATGCTATTGAACATTTATAAAGAAAGAATCTGCTCTGAAATAACAGTCAATAACTCACAATATCCGGAGTAATCCGATCAACGGAACAAATCTTACTTTCATGTCTCAATTCATTTTTCATTTCATATCTTGTGGTAGGCGTACCACCCGCTCCCAAACGTAACCATAGGCTTTTCATATCTTGTGGTAGGCGTACCACCCGCTCCTAAATGTATCAATAGGCTTTTCATATCTTGTGGTAGGCGTACCACCCCGCTCCCAAATGTATCAATAGGCTACCAGCAACTATGGTCAATGCCAAGATTCAAATCACTTTGTGGTCGGCGTGCCACACGATCCCAATTCTTTTATATATAAGTGGTTGGCGCGCCACACGATCCCAATTCTTTAATATATATTACCGACAATAAGCCAATAATCTCTGATCAACAGTGAATGTATAAAAGTATTACCGGTATTATACCAATAATCTTCACTTCCACAATATTTATATTACCGGTGTAAAACCAATAAATGACAATAAATCAATGATACAGCCCCGTTACCGGTGTAATACCAATAACTCTTAATCAATAATTTATATGTACTTTACCGGTATAAAACCAATAAATGATAATGAATCAACAATTTACCTCTGTTACCGGTGTAATACCAATAACTCTTAATCAACAATTTATATGTACTTTACCGGTATAAAACCAATAAATGATAATGAATCAACAATTTACCTATGTTACCGGTGTAATACCAATAACTCTTAATCAACAATTTATATGTACTTTACCGGTATAAAACCAATAAATGTTAATGAATCAACAATTTATCTCTGTTACCGATGTAATACCAATAACTCTTTATTCAATACTCTATATGTATTTTACCGGTATAAAACCTATAATAATTTTCCTTCACATAATCACTTAGGATTAATAAGAATTTAATCCATTTTTAAGACTCACAGTCATGCTCGACCCCCAACGTATAGATACTCGTCACCATGCCTATACGCCGGACTTCACATATCACAATTTACACATAAACGCAATTCATATTCACTCAAGCTAGGATAGAGCAAACACTTACCTCGAATGTTTACGAACAACTCAATCCATAGCAATGCCTTTTCCTTTCAAATTCAGCTCCAATCCAATCGTGTCTATACACAATTGACTTAATATCATCAATTCTACTTAACAAACTAGTTCATAAGGCTAAATATAATTTTTACAACATTCTGCCCGGAATAGTAAAAATCGACCCCGAGCCCACATCTCGAAAAATTTTGAAATTCATATTTCCAGAATCCTCGTCTCGCCACGAGTCCGTGCATACCAAGTTCATAAAAATTGGAGTTCATTTGACCTCTTAAATCACTATTTCTATCCAAGAGGGTTTTATACCCTTTTCAACAAAAATTCTCAAATTAAACACTAAAACTTGCAATAGATTCGAGTTATACCACCAAAATTGAGTTAAGAACACTTACTCCGTTGTTCTCTCCAAAAATCCCTCGAAAAATCGCCCTATCCGAGCTCCAAATCGTCAAAAATGGCAAAATATTTTCGGACCTGTTCATGTGCACTGTTCATGTGCACTATTCATGGGCACTGTTGATAGTAGATTTTTTTCTGCAATTTTTGCCCATTTTCTAAGTCCGGAATTATTCCGTGACACCTCCGAAACACTCCCGAGCCCTCGGGGCTCCAAACCAAATATGCACATTGACTCTAAAACATCGCACGACCTCGCTCGAGTTATCAAATCGCCGAAATAACATCAAAATCGTCAATTTTCATCAAATCAAGGCCTAAGTTTCCAAAAACTTCCGAAAATACACTTTCGATAAAAAACCAGACCAAACGATGTCCGAATAACCTGAAAATTTGCGGACATATCCAAAATCACATAACAAAGCTACAGAAATTATCGGAATTCCATTTTGGCCCCCAGATCAAAATCTCACCTACCGTTCGGATTTCGCCAAAATTCAACCTTAGTCAATTCAAGCATATTTCTACACTGGACCTCCGAATTCAATTTCGATTGCTCCCCTAAGTCACAAATCACATCCCGGAACTTACCGAATCATCAGAATCCGATTCCGAGCATTCTAACTAAATAGTCAACTCCAGGTTGACTTTTCACATTCAAGCTTGCTTCAAAAAGGCTATATGCCTTATTTTCAATCCAAATCACTCCTAACTCACCCGATAGACTCTAACACTGATATAAAAGCATAAAACACATAAGTTCAAGGTAACGGGGTGGTAATTCCCGTGACGAAGGGCCGGGTCGTCACACAATTCTGGAAGCCACCATTGTTGAATGGAGAATTTGACCACCCACCAACTTCTTTAAGGCTATAAATAGAGCCTTGTGTTTTATGCACAGAATATCAATCGAGAGAGATTGAAATACAATCTAGGAAGAGATTGTTAGAACAATATAGAGTTTGGTGAGGTTTTATTTTAGAGAATTCTTGGTGTAAATTCTCTGTAATTCTATTATTGTGTAATAGAGTTGTATTTCCTCTCAAATAATCCTCATAGTAATCACAGAATCACAACAGGCAAAAGAAGAAAGAAAAAAAACATCAAATGGTAGAAAATGCAAATGGGTTAATAATATCTGATTATCAGTAAAATTTACTAGATAAATACATAAAGGTAAAAAATCATATTAATAAGAAGGCTATTCGACAACAATGCTTAGTATTAATAACATTACGATATATCGTTAAGAATCACCGAAAAGATTAAATCATGGTGTAGAAACCGATGGGGTAACAGGTAAAATGTTGGAAGCTCACAACACGATTAATTGGATGGAGGAGGTGAAAGTGTGGGAGTGGTTGGAATTGTGGGAATGGTAGGAAGTGAAGGCATGTTGGGAATAGGATTCATTGCAGGCATTGGTGGCAGAGCCATCTTTGGTACAGAAGGCAGAGAAGGCAATGGTGTTGCTGTTGGAAGTGTTGGCAATGGTGGCAATGTGGCTGCTGTTGGCAAGTTGGGAATTTTAGGCAATTGCGGCATTGTTGGTTGAGGTAATGACGGGATTGTTGGCAAGTTTGAAAGTTGTAGTAGGCTACGAGCGGCATGGCTTGTGCTGATCATGCTTGAAAAGGATAATACTATGATCAAGAAAAGGATTGAGCAGTTGTTGGAAGTAGCCATTATTCCAATTTGATAGATTGCTTTGTTTCCCAAAGAAATTTAATTGTGTTTTGACTTGAGTTTAGTTTGATTATAGCTTAAGGGTATGTATGTATCTATAGGCAAAGTTGTACAAGGATTGAATAAGATGGTGAAAACATGGGGACTACACTCTATATTGTTAGTTCGCCTACGAAAATGTTTGGTTTGAGGGCAGATGCACAACTTTTACGTCAATAATTTTTTCTTAAAGCAGTTAGGCATTGATGGAAGTTTGGATCAACAATATTTGGCGAACAACTAGTTTACTAATTGATGAAATTATTTTTTTGTATTTTAATTGACTTTATTCGGGACTGGCTCTAAGGTTATATCACAAATATTGTTAGAAAAATTGGATGATTATGGAGAATAAAAGGATTAGCTTGAGGCGTGTCAAGGACATTGTCCTTAAGGATATTTCGTGTACACCGGGATGAATAAAATTAGGCGTATTCCCCAGGATTCAACAAGCTCTTCTAGTATAAACTAGGAACGGAAACAACAAAGCAAATCAAAAAAAATCGAGCACAAAAGAAGGGGAAAAAAAGTTTCTACTTTTTCACACACTTCAAAGTAAAAAGAACTTGAAAATTTATAGATAAAAAAAGAAAGAATTATAAAAAAAAAATACACATGACTTCACACCATAACAAAAAATGACTCATATTTTTAAGTTTTACCCCACCTAGCCTATATTGTACATATTTTGAAAACTAGCTCTTGCAAATTCAAAATATGTGTTCTTACAACCATTGCTTCTAAACTTATGAAGTTAAATCTCTGTTCTCACAACTATTATTTTCACTCTCTTCTTCTCACTTTTTTTTTTACATATGATTCAAGAGGCCATCCACCATTACTGCTTCTCCCCCTATATCACCTAATTGTAATGTAAAAAAATTAAAGAGTAGAAGTCCCCCATTATATGGGCATTCAATGCTTTGCTTTAGAAAATAGAATTTCTTGTAATTCTTAGTTGTTTGGATTGAGTGTTGTTCCAATTGATTGAAAATATCAAAAGGAGTTCAAAGTTTGAATTTGAAATGATTTGGAGTAGATTTGAACAAGATTTGAGTTAAATTTCAGAAAAAACGCAAAGAAGAAGACGAAGTCAGTTTTTTGTATAATTATGTATAATCTTGTATAATAGTGTATATGAGTGTATAAACACATCGTATACACTATTATACACATTTATACACCTTTATACAAACGTCTATATGCGAACTTCTTTCACGATTTTCAGTTGCAATTCCTGTTCAAAACTAGTCCAAATCTCCATTAAATGACTTCAAATTTTATATACAACCTCCTTATACTATGCTGAAACTCTAGTATATTTTGCTGGAGTTCTAGTGTACTTATGCTGGAGCTCCATCATATATATTATGCTGCAATGTCAGCATACTTATCTTGAAACACCAGTATAATACGATGGAGTTCAAGTATACTTATGGTGAAACTCTAGGATAATAAACTCATGTAATTTTTGCCATATACAAAATACTCTAGTAGAATCCTAAAAATTCAAAAAGAAAGATCGGCCATTACCCCTAATATAGAGGACCTTGCGGCACATTCCCCAACCCTCCCGTCGCAACATACACACACAAGCAGACTTTTTGATTTATTCACAATCCAATCAAAACGTGCAATAGCAGACATTGGCATATGTTGGGAATTTTTGAGTAGTAATTCGAATTCGTTTGGCAATTACTAATATTTCCTTTCGTCGTAACAAGCTCAAGGTTATTACTCAGTTTCCAATTTCCTCATTTGCATTATCTTGTACCGAGCTTCCACAATAAGATATAATGATAGTTGTTGGGATTTCCGTTTCACTTAAGCTAGAGAATTCGTGCTCTTAAAATCGAGTGAACAGTAGCTATTGATTTGGGTGTCAAGCTGTCCGGTGCCGATTCGAGGTTCCGGCGAGGTTGCCTTTAGTAGTTTCCCTCTCGTTGTTCAATTGTTTTGGCCAACATCGCGATTCTGCGCTTGATTCATTAATACAAAGGTTCATTCCTATCTTCTCTCGATATTTTGGTTTTATTTCAAGGTTGAGAGGCATGATTTGAATTTGTATGAATATTTTCTGAATTTGCGATCATTTCCGTCCAATATAGCTGTTTAATTTTTGACGATGAACTGATAGATAAACATACATAAACTAATAATTTAAACAGGAACAAAAAGATCAAAGGCCATTGTTTGCTGTTATGGTGATGCCGTTTGACTTAGACATGGATCTGGCATGGTTTTGGCGTTTCTTTGCCACCTTGGTTTTGGTTTTTACCTAACATAATTCTTTCCCTCATTTAATCTTCTTTAGATTCAATTCAGACTATGTATTTCTTGAAGTTTGAATTATTGGAAATATTTGAAGAAAAATAGAGCTAGGGCAGTACTGTTAAATTATTTACAGTTGGTCGAGCTTTGCCTCCAGACTCTTTGAGCTTAATCCAAATCTTGTAACAAGTTGAGTCCTCTTTAAAAATTGGAACTGAGGTGCGTCGTGCCAAATAAAATCTCAAATGTGTGGCCCTCGTTTAATTATTTCTTTTAAATTCTTTAGAATTCGAGGCGCGCCATTTAGTAAATTCACATGGCCCTCGCAAAGTTAAAAAGGCATAGTTATTTTAGGCGCGTTATTAATGAATATTACTTTTATCTAAACTCGGGTGCGCATTTCATGTGACCCAAATTCAAATCCTAAAACGTTGAATAAAATGTGTTTCGGATTGTGGGTGCATTTCATATGACGCGATCCAAAGACATATTTTAGGCGATGTTAAAATCTTCTTTAAAATGAGTAAAAGTTGTTAATACGTTAAAAATGAAACATAGGCTAAAACATGTACTCCCTCGGTTTTAATTTATGTGAACCCATTTGACCGAGCACAATTTTAAGAAAAGAGAGAAGACTTTTGAACTTGTGGTATAAAATGGAGCACATATATATTGTGTGACTATAAATCATTGCATAAAGGTAAATTGTTTTCAAATAGGAAAAAAAGTCATTCTTTTTTGCATATAAAAATTAAATAGGTTCACATAAATTGAAACGGAGGGAGTATAAAAATCAGATAATAGGCCAATTATAATCGTTTAAGTGACCGTGCTAGAACCACGGAATCCGGGGGTGCTTAACACCTTCCCTCGGATTAACAGAACTCCTTAGTCAGAATTATTGGTTCAGAGACTTCACTTGGAAAGTCAAAAAATTTCTCGATTTGGGATTCAAGATAAACCGTGACTTGGGACAACAAAAGCCAAACATATCCCAAGTGGTGACTCTGATCAATAAATAACCCCACTTCAAATAATGTTACTTAAAGTGAAAAAAAACTACCTTATACACTATCCTTCAGAGTGGTGTGTAAAAATGTGACGACCCAAAGGGTCATCACCTGTTTTCCTCAGTTATCCCGCATTTCCGAGGCCTTGAAAACCTCATTTTTCATGTTACCTCGATTTACATGCATGATCCGGGCATGTAGCCGAAAAGATTTTGTGACAGAATATGTGAATTCTATGAAACATTTGAAGAAAAATGATATTAAGATTGATATAGTTGACTTTGGTCAATATTTTTGGTAAACGGACCCGGAACCGAGATCGGACGGTCCCTAGGAAAATATGGGACTCGTGCAATTGTCCGGAGTCGAATTCTGTGGCCTAGAGCCTAAGATATGAATTTTTCCGTTAAATTGTTTTTGCTGAAATTATTAAATGAAAATGGATTAAAGGACCATGGTATCGGGCTCGTATTTTGGTTCCGACGCCCGGTACAAGTCTTAAATATTATATATGTGCTTTCTGCAAAGTTTGGTGACATTTGGATGTCGTTTGATGTGTTTTCAACCTTGAGTTCCAAATTTGAAAGTTATGAAACTAAAAGAAAGATAATCATGAACTTAGGCTTGATTTGATGAAAACGATGTTATATTGGCGATGTGATCGCGCGAGCAAGTTTGTAATATATTTTTGAAGTTGTGTGCATGTTTGGTTTGGAGCCCGGTGGGTTCGGGTAAAGATTTGATAGGTCGTTGGAGCAAATTCTAAAAAATAACACAGCTGGTTTTTCACCTAGCTGGTATCTTCGCGAAAATTTTCTCGCAATTGCGAGAAGAGCCAGGTTAGCCTTGGTTCGCAAATGCGAACCAGACTTCGCAATTGCGAAGTTGGCAGGGATGTGCAGGGGTTCGCAAATGCGAACTATACCTCGCAAATGCGAGGCCTTCAGTAAATGGCCCATCTTCGCAAATGCGACTATTATGTCGCAAATGCGAAGGCCCCAGTAATCCATTCTTGTTCACAAATGCGAACATAATATCGCAAATGCGATGCTGACAGCCCCCAAGCCTACTATGTTTGCAAATGCGAACAAACGTTCGCATTTGCAATAACCGCAACTGTGGAAATTTATACTTAAACGAATTTTTCACCTCTTTTCTTCATTCTTTCAAAACCCAACACACCACACACGATCTTCCAAGAGCAAAATCACTCCAAAATACTTGTAAGTCATTTTTTACTTAATTCTTTCAATTCTTAACATCACTAAACATGTTTTTCAAGAGAATTCAAAGGTTTTCATGGTAGAAATTCTTGTTTTTGGGTAGAACTTAGGGTTTTCATGAAATGGGGAATTGGACCTCGAATTGAGGTCCGATTTTGAAACAAATCATATATTTGAACTCGTGAGGGAATGGGTAACCAGGATTTTAGTCCGAACCCCGAGTTCCGACCACGTGGGGCCAGGGGCGTTTTAGAAAATTTTGGGGTAAACTTTGAGAAAACCATTTTTAAGCATCCAAACTAAGTTATATAGTATTTATTATTGTAATGGAATCAATTGTGATTAGATTCGAGCAAGTTGAAAGCTCAAATTCGGGGTAAAGCTATAGTTGAAGGATAGTTTGGATTTCAAGGCTAGAGGTAAGTGTTTGATCTATCCTAGCTTGAGGGAATAGGATTTATGTGCTATTTGCTATGTGATCGAGTGTGGTGTATGGGTTGTGGTGACGAGCATCCATACACTGGCGTCTACCATGACCGTGAATCATTGTTGATATTTATTGTGGGATGTTTTAAAGATAAAATCTTGAACCCTTGCCGGGTTGTGAAATTGAACACTATTTTCCCTTGCCGGGACTTATTGTAAAGTGGATTATTGTTTTCCCTTGCCGGGACCTTATTTTGATGATTGTTGTGTCCCTTGCCGGGACGGTTCATGATTATTGTTTTTCAGTCTTTTGCCCTTAACTGTGATTGTTATTTGGGTGAGGAAGAGTGGTAATGCAAGAAGGGTGATGCCGTGCCTTGTTTATTGATTATGCACGAAGGATCATGCCGTGCCTTATATTATTTATTATGCACGAAGGGTAATGTCGTGCCTTATTTTATTGATTATGCGCGAAGGATCATGCTATGCCCTGTGATATTGATTATGCACGAAGGAACATTCCGTGCCGTTGTTATTTAAACCATGCACAAAGGATCATGCCGTGCCATGGATGTAAGGATGAGAGTAAAAGCACGAAGGGTGATGTCGTGCAACTATTTGCTATTCCTTGTTTTGATATTAACTGTTTCCATTATACTCTCATTTCCATTATTGATTTAATAATTGTTGCTAACTGTTGTGTTTCCCCTTTTATGATACTTCTCGTTGAATTTGTTACTTGATATTTCTTCATATCATGTTCCCTCCCTTTTTATTTGTTTAGTTCAGTATTTCTGTTATTTGTGGTACATATGTAAATAGAACTGTACAAGTTTATGTGAGTGTCTGGTCCTAGGCTTGTCACTACTTCGCCGGGATAGGCCGGGCACTTACCGGCACATGGGGTCGGTTTTGCTAATACTACACTTCTGTGCATTTTTGCACAGGTCTAGGTTTTGAGCAGCAGTAGCAGCAGTAGGTCGGTAGCAGGATTTTCACCACTACTTTCAGCGGTGCAACATTAGAGGATCCTCATGATTTCTTATTCAGTTGCCATGAGATTCTCAAGACTATAGGAATAGTGGAATCCAATGGAGTTGACTTCTGCACATTCAGGCGTTCAGGATCCGCCAAGATTTGGTGGAAAGATTACTGTTTGACTCGACCAGCAGGGTCCCCGGCTTTATCATGGGACTAGTTTGCAGAGCTATTTCTGGAGAAGTTTCTCCCTGTTACTCAGCGGGAGGCACTTCGGAGGTAGTTTGAGCGCCTCCAGCATGGTACTATGACTGTTACCCAGTATGAGACGAGGTTTGTTGATCTGGCACGTCATGCGGTTGTGATACTCCCCACAGATCGGGAGAGGGTCCGCGGGTTTATAGATGGGCTAAATCAGCCGATTCGACTTCAGATGGCTTTGGGAGTTGGGAGTGATATATCTTTTCAGGAGGCAGCTAATGCAGCTCGTAGAGTTGAGATGGAAGGTGGTTATCTTTCAGACAAGAGGCCTCGTCATTCCGGCAAATTTCGTGGTTCTTCTTCTCGAGGCAGGGAATCTTTTGATAGGGGCCATTCTTCCAGACCTTTTCAGTCAGCCCTCCACGCTTCACAGGGTGGACCAGGTGATCGTGGGTTTCATGAGCAGTATTCAGATCAGCCTCCCATTAGTGCTCAGCTCTTCAGAGTGTTTGTGGGGGCTATTCGGGTCGTCAGGGCCTGCAGCCCCATCCGCCTAAATGTTGCTACGGTTGTGGTGACCTAGGTCATCTTGTCAGGTTTAGCCCTCGAGCGACGGGAAACACTCAGCAGCGGGGTCCTCGTCCCATGATTTAGGCTCCAGCTGACCCACAGCCTGCCTAGCCAGCCAGAAGCGGGGGTAGAGGTCGTAGAGGTGGAGGTCGAGACCGTTGAGGTGGAGACCGTCCAACCAGAGGTAGAGGTCAGCCAGTGGATGACCGTCCCAGAGATGTAGCTCAGAGGGGAGGTGTTGATCCCCTGATTTTATGCTTTACCAGCCAGGCCAGCGGCAGAGGCATCAAATGCTGTGATTATAGGTACCATTCTTGTTTGTGACAGAGGTGCTTCAGTATTATTTAACCCCGGGTATACATATTCATATGTGTCTTCCTACTTCGCACCGTATCTGACCGTGCCTAGCTATGCCCTAGATATTCCAGTTTATGTGTCCACACATGTGGGTGACTCTATAATAGTCGACCGGGTGCATCGTTCGTGCGTAGTTATTTTTGGGGGTCTTCAGACCCATGTTGATCTGTTGCTATTAGACATGGTGGATTTCGATGTCATATTGGGGATGGACTGGTTGTCCCCATACCATGCTATGTTGGATTGTCATGCCAAGACAGTGACCTTGGCCTTACCAGAATCACCCCGACTAGAGTGGAGAGGGACCTTAGGCCACTCCGTTCGCACTGTTATTTCCTATGTTAAGGCTCGACGCATGGTCAAAAGGAGTGTCTAGCTTATTTGGCGTATGTTCGTGATTCCAGCGCAGAAATTCCTTCTATTCCAGCGAGGATTGATGATTTATTTGACCAGCTCCAAGGAGCGAGGGTGTTCTCAAAAATAGACTTGAGGCCGGGCTACCATCAGCAGAAGATCAGGGCGGCTGACATTCCTAAGACAGCTTTTCGCACTAGATACGGGCACTATAAATTCTTGGTCATGTCCTTCAGGTTGACCAATGCCCCAGCAGCATTCATGGAGTTGATGAATTTGGTATTCAGGCCTTACTTAGATTTGTTCGTGATAGTCTTTATAGATGACATCCCGGTATACTCCCGCGGCCAGGAAGAGCACGCGCAGCACCTCAGAGTGGTTCTTCAGACTCTAAAGGACAATCAGCTATATGCCAAATTTTCGAAATGTGAGTTCTGGTTGATTTCGGTTGCATTTCAAGGTCATATCATATCAGTAGAATGTATTCAAGTGGACCCAAACAAGATTGAGGCAGTCCAGAATTGGCCTCGACCAGCTTTAGTGACCGAGATCCGGAGTTTCTTGGGGTTAGTAAGTTACTACCGTCGATTTATAGAGGGGTTCTCTTCTATTGCAGCCCCAATGACCAGGTTGACCCAGAAGGGTGCCCAGTTCCAGTGGTCAGATGAGCGTGAGGCGAGCTTCCAGAAGCTTAAGACAGCCTTCACTACAACACCAGTGCTAATACTACCTACGGGTGCAGGGCCTTATACAGTTTACTGTGATGCATCCCGTAGGGGGCTTGGAGCGGTATTGATGCAGGATGGTAAGGTTATTGCTTATGCTTCGAGACAATTAAAAATACATGAGAAGAATTATCCAGTTCATGAACTTGAGCTGGCAGCAGTGGTTCATGCCTTAAAAATTTGGAGGCATTATCTCTTTGGTGTGGCGTGTGAGGTGTACACGGATCACAAAAGCCTACAGTACCTGTTCAAGCAAAATGAGTTGAATTTACGACAGTGGAGATGGTTGGAGTTGCTGAAGGACTATGATGTCACTATCCTATATCACCCAGGAAAGGCCAATATGGTGACCGATACATTGAGTAGAAAGTCTGCCAACATGGGTAGTCTCGCATTCATTCCGGTCAGTCAGAGACCACTTGCTCTAGATGTCCAGGCCTTATCCAACCAGTTCGTGAGACTAGACATTTCTGAGCCTAGCAGAGTGTTAGCCTGCATGGTCGCTCGTTCATCTCTATTAGAGCATATCCGTGAGAGGCAATTTGATGATCCTCATTTGCGTACTTTGAGAGATACTATACAGCGGAGAGGTGCCACGAAGGTAACTCTAGATGATGACGGTGTATTGAGATTGCAGTGTCGTGTTTGTCTGCCCAATGTCGAGGGGATTCGAGAGTTGATCTTAGCGGAGACCCACAGTTTGTGGTATTCTATTCACCCGGTCACCACGAAGATGTATCAGGATTTACGGCAGCAATGCAGGATGAAGAAGGACATCGTTGCGTATGTCGCTCGGTGTCTAAATTGTCAGCAGGTGAAATATGAGCACCAGAGGCCTGGTGTTATATTCCAGAAAATTGAAATTCCCGAGTGGAAATGGGAGCAGATTACTATGGACTTCATTACTGGACTTCCTTTGACTCGGAAGAAATTTGATGCTATTTGGGTTATTGTTGATAGGCTGACCAAGTCAGCACACTTCATCCCAGTATCAGTCTCTTACTCCTCGGAGAGGTTAGCAGAGATTTACAATAGGTAGATTGTTCGTCTTTATGGGGTGCCAGTGTCTATTATCTCAGGTCGGGGTACGCAGTTACCTCACGTTTCTGGAGGGCGGTCCAGCAGGAGTTAGGCACCCAGGTCCAGTTGAGTACAACTTTTCATCCTCAGACGGACGGCCAGTCCGAGAGGAATATTTAGATTCTAGAGGACATGCTCCGAGCCCGTGTCATTGATTTTGGAGGCTCGTGGGACCAGTTTCTGCCATTAGCAGAGTTCGCCTACAACAACATCTACCAGTCTAACATTTAGATGGCCCCGTATGAGGCATTGTATGGTAGGCGATCTCGAGTCTCCATTCGGATAGTTTGAGCTGGGAGAGGCTCGATTGTTGGGTACAGACTTAGTTCAAGAGGCCTTAGACAAGGTCAAGACTATCCAGGAGAGATTGCATTCAGCTCAGTCCAGACAGAAGACTTATGCGGATCGTAAGGTTCGAGATGTAGATTTCATGGTTGGTGAGCGGGTATTGCTCCGAATATCGCCTATGAAGGGCGTGATGAGGTTCAGGAAGAAGGTCAAACTCAGCCCTAGGTATATTGGTCCATTTGAGATTCTGGACAGAGTGGGAGGGGTGGCTTACAGACTAGCCCTGCCACCAAGCTTATCAGCCGTGCATCCAGTTTTTCATGTATCTATGCTTCGGAGGTACCACGGCGATCCCACACATGTGTTAGACTTCAGTACTGTCCAATTGGACAATGATTTATCCTACGAGGAGGAGCCGGTGGCCATTCTAGACCGGCGGGTTCGACAGTTGAGGTCGAAGAGTTTTCCTTCTGTGCGTGTTCAGTGGAGAGGTCAGCCTCCTGAGGCATCGACCTGGGAGTCCGAGTCTGATATGCGGAGCCGCTACCCACATTTGTTCCCCGACTCAGGTACTTCCTTCTCTTGTCCGTTCGAGGACGAACGGTTGTTTTAGAGGTGGAGGATGTGACGACCCAAAGGGTCATCACCTTTTTTCCTCACTTGTCCCGCATTTCCGAGGCCTTGAAAACCTTATTTTTTATGTTGCCTCGATTTACGTGCATGATCCGGGCATGTAGCCAGAAAGATTTTGTGATAGAATATGTGAATTCTATGAAAAATTTGAAGAAAAATGATATTAAGATTGATATAGTTGACTTCGGTCAACATTTTTGGTAAATGAACTCGGACCCGAGATCGGATGGTCCCGGAAGGTGCGTAGGAAAATATAGGACTCGGGCATGTTTTCGGAGTCAAATTCTGAGGCCTAGAGCCTAAGATATGAATTCTTCCGTTAAATTGTTTTTGCTGAAATTATTAAATGAAAATGGATTAAACGACCATGGTATCAGAGGCTCGTATTTTGGTTCCGACGCCCGGTACAAGTTTTAAATATTATATATGTGCTTTCTGCAAAGTTTGGTGACATTTGGATGTCGTTTGATGTGTTTTGAACCTTGAGTTCCAAATTTGAAAGTTATGAAACTAAAAGAAAGATATTCATGAACTTGAGGCTTGATTTGATGAAAACGATGTTATATTGGCGATATGATCGCGCGAGCAAGTTTGTAATATGTTTTTGAAGTTGTGAGCATGTTTGGTTTGGAGCCCGGGGGTCTCGGGTAAAGATTTTATAGGCCGTTGGGGCAAATTCTGAAAAATAACACAGCTGGTTTTCACCCAGCTAGTATCTTCGCAAATGCGAAGATTTTCTCGCAATTGCGAGAAGTGCCAGGTTAGCCTTGGTTCGCAAATGCGAACTAGACTTCGCAATTGCGAAGTTGACAGGGATGTGTAGGGGTTCGCAAATGCGAACTATACCTCGTAAATGCGAGGCCTTCAGTAAATGGCCCATCTTCGCAAATGCGACTATAATGTCGCAAATGCGAAGTTCCCCGTAATCCAGCTTTGTTCGCAAATGCGAACATAATATCATAAATGCGATGCTGACAGTCCCCAAGCCTGCTATGTTCGCAAATGCGAACAAACGTTCGCAGTTGCTATAACCACAGCTGTGAAAATTTATACTTAAATGAAGTTTTGACCTTTTTTCTTCATTCTTTCAAAACCCAACACACCATACACGATCCTCCAAGAGCAAAATCACTCCAAAACACTTGTAAGTCACTTTTTACTTAATTCTTTCAATTCCTAACATCATTAAACATGTTTTTCAAGAGAAATCAAAGGTTTTCATGGTAGAAATTCTTATTTTTGGGTAGAACATAGGGTTTTCATGAATTGGGGAATTGGACCTCGAATTGAGGTATGATTTTGAAACAAATCACATATTTGAACTCGTGAGGGAATGGGTAACCGGATTTTGGTCCGAACCCCGAGTTCCGACCACGTGGGGCCAAGGGCATTTTGGAAAATTTTGGGATAAACTTTGAGAAAACCATTTTAGGCATCCAAACTAAGTTATATATTATTTATTTAATGTAATGGAATCAATTGTGATTAGCTTCGAGCAAGTTGAAAGCTGAAATTCAGGGTAAAGCTATAGTTGAAGGATAATTTGGACTTCAAGGCTAGAGGTAAGTGTTTGATCTATCATAGCTTGTGAGAATAGGATTTATGTGCTATTTGCTATGTGATCGAGTGCGGTGTATGGGCTGTGGTGATGAGTATTCATACACTGGCGTCTAGCATGACCGTGAGTCGTTGTTGATATTTTTTGTGGGATGTTTTAAAGATAAAGTCTTAAACCCTTGTCGGGTTGTGAAATTGAACACTGTTTTCCCTTGCCAGGACTTATTGTAAAGTGGATTATTGTTTTCCCTTGCCGGGACATTGTTGTGATGATTGTTGTGTCCCTTGTCGGGACAGTTCATGATTATTATTTTTCAGTCTTTTGCCCTTAACTGTGATTGTTATTTGGGTGAGAAAGAGTGGTAATGCACGAAGGGTGATGTCGTGCCTTGTTTATTGATTATGCACGAAGGATCATGTCGTGCCTTATATTATTGATTATACACGAAGGGTAATGCCGTGCCTTGTTTTATTGATTATGCACGAAGGATCATGCCGTGCCTTGTGATATTGATTATGCACGAAGGAACATTCCGTGCCGTTGTTATTTGAACCATGCACGAAGGATCATGGCGTGTCATGGATGTGAGGATAAGAGTAAAAGCACGAAGGGTGATGTCGTGCAACTATTTGCTATTCCTTATTTTGATATTAATTGTTTCCATTATACTCTGATTTCCATTATTGATTTAATAATTGTTGCTAACTATTGTGTTTCCCCTTTTATGATACTTCTCGTTGAATTTGTTACTTAATATTTCTTGTTATCTTGTGGTGTACATATATATATAGAACTGCACAGGTTTATGTGAGTGTCTGGTCCTAGGCTTTTCACTATTTCGCCGGGATAGGCCAGGCACTTACCAAGACATGGGGTCGGATTGTGCTGATACTACACTTCTGTGCATTTTTGCACAGGTCCAGGTTTTGAGCAGGAGCAGGAGCCATAGTACACTAGCGGGATTACCATACCGAGACTGAGGTAGCTTGCAGGCGTCCGCAGGCCCGTCGTCTCTTCTATTTACTTATACTACTTGTTGTAGTCTCATTGTTCCGAGACAGACAGATATTTATCATTTTCTTTCAGACCATTAAGTGTAGTGTTCATTAGTAGTTCGTGAGTTGGTGATTCCACGTCTTGGATAGAGGATTTCATCAGTGTTTTACCTTAGTATTATTTATCTCTATTTAGAAAGTCTTCCGCATTTATTAAATTGAATAATTATTTCTCTTGTTATTAAGTATGAGTATAAAAATGATGATATGAACAGCTAATGTTGAATGAATTGGCTTGCCTAGCTACCACGAGTAGGCGCCATCACGATCGCGATGACGGGAGAAAATTCGGGTCGTGACAAAAAAAGGAGGTGTGACAAAAAATAGTTAAATTTCGATTACTTTTGAAACTGGTCTATTTCTGAACGATCACTTATAAATCTGGCTATTTTTGAATTTCTCCCACAAATAAGGCTTGTGCCATAAGCCCCCACATTAAAATTTAGACCTCACATTAAACTTTAACTTTAGGACACGTATTCTTGCGCCGCCCCGAATCTTTACTACATATGCTTTCATGAAATATCATTTCCTAACTGCCGAAGAAAAATGGCTTACCTTCACTGCATGTGAATATTATTCTCTTCATCATAATTATTTAACCCCTTTTCTATTCCTACCTTAATTCATTCACCCTCTTTCTGAACAGTGGTTTCTAAACAATATGATATAGAATATTTTGTGTATGAATAACAAAATACTTTGTGCTATTTTATACTCCCTCCGTTTCAATTTATGTGAACCTATTTCCTTTTTAGTCCGTGCCAAAAAGAATGACTTCTTTCCTTATTTGGAAACAATTTAACTTTATGCAATGATTTATAGCCACACAAAATAAAGGTGCCTCATTTTACACCATAAGATCAAAAGTCTTCTCTCTTTTCTTAAACTCCGTGCCCAGTCAAATGGGTTCACATAAATTGAAACGGAGGGAGTATTAAATATGGTTGATCCAAACTTCATCTATGTATAACTACTTCCAGAATATTATTCACTTAAAAAATTTTGCATCCTCAAATCAAACATTAGGAAGGTGAACTAACAATCGAGAGTTTTCATGTTTCCACACCAAACATCTCATACAATCCTGCTAGTTTTACAACAACTTTTCCCTATATATAGCTCTTTAGTAGATGAACAAACTCACTCAAATTAAACAGCACTTCCAACTTCTATTATTTACTTCCTTGACTTGAAACAAAACAATATCAAGTTAACAATGACTGCTTCCAACAATTGCTCAATCCTCTTCTTCATCATAGCATTATTGTCTTTATCAAGCAGCACTACAACACATGCTGCTCGCGGCCTACTTCAACTTCCGAATTTGCCTACAATCCCATCATTGCCTCAGCCAACAATGCCGCAGTTGCCAAAAATTCCCAGCTTGCCAACAGCAGCCACATTGCCACCATTGCCAACACTTCCAACAGCAACACCTTTGCCTTCTTTGCCGACTTTGCCCTCTGTACCAAAGATGACTCTACCACCAATGCCTGCAATGAATCCTATTCCCAACATGCCTTCACTTCCTACCATTCCTACACTTTCACCTCCTCCATCCAACTGATCCTGCCGATTCTAATATTTTACATGTTTTATTTGTCGTTTGTTTTTTCTTTATTTGTCGCTTTAAAGTTTCGAGTGATCTTCTTGATTATGTATTATACTGTACTCTCCGAGAGTGTTGTGCATTTACTGGCCTAGCAGTAAGTGTTTTTTATTAATTTGATTGACTTTTGTGTAGTTATCTGATATATTTTCCTGATAAGCACAGAGCAATCTATAAGCATTTTTCGAAGAAATTTTAATAAGCTTCATCATTTCAATTTTTGACCGGAAGCAATCGCGAGTAAAGGAAGTTCAAGTAGAGCAAATATAAAGCAATCCCGAATTCATACGGATGGCGACTATAACACACGAAAATCTACGAATCATCCTGAATTCCTGTTTCATGTCCCTAAAACGCCAAAAAATGAGGAACAATCGTGGTAAAGCGATGACTATTGTTTATTAGGTCATTTTGATATGGGCATGCAAAATTTTAGGAGATTCGTGATCGTTCGTCCAAATTCATATAGATTGCGTGGACTATAGCACATGAAAGTGTGAAAATCATCTTTAATTCCTATTTTATGGCCATAAAACGCCAATAAATGAGTAATGGTCATGAAAAAGCGATGACTATTGTTGATTAGGTCGTTTTTATGGGCTCGCATAATTTTAGATGATTCGGGGTCTGTTGCCCGAATTCATGCATATGGCATGGACTATAGTATACTAAAAACTGGAATCGTCCTGAATTCCTATTTAATGGCTCTAAATTTTCAAAAAACGAGGAACGGTTATGCTGAAGCAATGATTATTTGTCCTTAAGTCATCTTTTTATGGGCCCGCAAAATTTTAGGAGATTCGGGGTCGGTCGCCCGAATTTATGCAGATAGCGTGAATTATAGCACTACTTTGTGAATCGTCCTAAATTTCTATTTTATTGCAATAAAATGCCAGAAAATGAGGAACGATAATGGCGAAGAGAAGACTATTGTTTATTAGGTTATTTTTTATGGGCCCGCAAAAGTTTAGGAGATTCTGGTGAGTCGCTTGAATTCATGAAGATAGCATGGACACAATAATCTAAGTATCGTCCTAAATTCCTATTTTATGGCCTAAAATGCGAAAAAAAATAAGGAACATTCATGGTGAAACGATGAGTATTGCTCATCGTATCATTTTTATGGGCCCGTAAAATTTAGGAGATTCGGGCTAGTCACCCGAATTTTAGGAGATTTATAGCCGGTCGGCCGAATTAATGCAGATGGCGTGGACTATATAACACACGAATATTTGGGAATCGTCCTAAATTCATGTTTTATGGCCCCTATAATGCCAAAAAATAAAAAGAGCGGTCTAGCAAATTAATGACTATTGTTCATTAAGTTATTTTTATGGGCCTACAAAATTTGAAGAGATTCAAGGTCGGTCACCTGAATTTATGCAGATAGCGTAGACTTTAGCACATGAAAATCTTAGAATTATACTAAATTCCGATTTTATGGTCCTAACATATAAAAAAGTACGAGGAATGATCTGTACCAATGCTGGTGTTTACAATACAAAGTCAATGTTTCAAAAACTTAATCATTCATTATGTGTTGGTATATTTTCATCAAATATATTATTCCCATGCTTCCACAACATGTCATCCACTCCTTCTAGTTTTTCAACAACTTCCTCATATATAATGTACTCTTCTAGTGAATGATCAAACCCACTCATAAACAAAACTCCCAATCTTCCATTAATTAACTTCATTTCCCTGAAGCAAAGCATTTAGTCTGCAGCATTGAAAATGGCTGGTTCCAGCAACTGCAGCTTGGTCATCTCCTTGTTTATAGAATTATTGTTCTTATCAAGCATGATCACCTCTAGCCTCGCCGCTCGCAGCCTACTTCAAGAATTGCCATCAGGTGGTGGTGGTGGTGGATCAAGAATCTTAATTGATGCTGCAGTGCTACCTGTGAATATACTTGGTGCGGCTAGAGTTACAGTAGTTGATGCTCATGCTGGTATTCCACAAGCTTTGCCAGCAATTCCAACACTTGGTAATAGTGGTTTACCAGTACAGGTTGTCACTGTGGAGGGTGGGCACGCAGAGGTCCTACCAGTGAATGTAGGTGCTGTACACGCTGCATTAGTTTCAGCTGACGCTCCGTGACCGTAACACATTGACCTCCTCTATCATCCAACTAATTAATAATAATCTTTGCTTGTAGCGCGCTTCCAATATAATTGGTTCGTAGTTTCTTTTCTTTTTCTGGTGTTTTCGAGTTGATTTTGATGGTGTATATTGTCTTTGAGTGTTATGTTTTTTTGTGAAACATAGATTGTTTATTTTTATCATTATAAGCTCCTTCCTTGTCTGCTATTCAAGCTCCCAAGTTTTTTCTTTCCTGTCAGAAAAAAACGATGACAATACATTAATTAGAAGACAAAAAACTATTTTATATATTGAAACACAGACCATAAATTCTTTAGGACCGGAAAAAATCAGGTATCATGTGGAAGCTAATAAATCAAACCTTGAACGAGGATAAATCAGATAACAAAAGAGAAATAGACACAAACATTTAATGTAGTTCGGTCAGCTGACCTACGTCCACAAATGAAGATTTACAATACATTATATAAAAGAGAGTACAAAATATCGAGAGAACAACACCTCAAAGAGACAAACACAAGTGACCCACTAACACTTGTCCCGAAAAGTTCTCCCCCTAACATAACAAGACACTCACACCCTTATGGTTAAATTGTACTACCAACGAAAAGAAAGGATTCTCAATTTCTAGAAATTCAAAATCTTTTCTTCCAAAAAAAAGACTAGCCAAACGTAGAAGAAATATACCCAATTATGATAAACATGTTACCCTTTCCTTCTCGAGACAAAAATATCAAATATAATAAGAAAATTAGGACAACACCTTACAAAATTTACTTAGCCATAAATCCGATTAGATAGCTTTACCCTTTAATTTTCTTCAAGCAAAAACTTTAGTCAGGGGCGAAGGTACAGTGTACCAAGGGTAGTCAATTGACAATCCTTCGTCGAAAAATAATACTGTGTATATAGGTAAAATATTAGAATTTATATATATATAATAGACATTGAACACCCTTGTAACAATGAAGAGGCATAGCCAAGTGGCAAAGAGTGGTCAAAATGGCTTAGGGGCGCAAGTTCAAACTTTGCCCTCTACAATTTTTGTTGCAGTACAATTCTTTTTAATGACAACACACAAAACACGCTCACTTTCATTTTGGCATGCTTTATAATATAAAAAAAGGAATAAACAAATCTGCATAAAACAAAAGTTAGGAATAAAGAAACCTAACACTAAAAGTCAAAATAGATCCAGTTGCTCTCCATCTTCCTCATTTCCAATTTTCGAGCTTCTGTGATTTCTTTGCCAAAATTCCCATCTCAATTCTCCATTTTTACCGAAACCTAAATACACCAAAATCTTCATCTTCTTTGATTTCTGTGCTAACAAACTTTTTCATTGGAAAATTCTTGCTGCTCTCCCTCTTCGTCTTCGCCGGTTATTTTGAGATTCCGACTGTCCGAATACTCTATTTTGCCATTGAACTGGTTGGTACTTCGAATCTCTTGTCTTTCTTTTCTTTTTTTGCTTCAAAGTTTTAGTTGTGCTAAATTTCTCTAATTTTTTATATGATAAATATTTTTGGGACAGTACATTGTGAGTAACTAGTTAGCATTTATGTATATAAGTATATTGCTTGTTGTAAGTTTAAACACAAATTGTTGATATTCCTTTTGTAATTTTGTTTATTTAATTATTGAGGAGTAATATATTTTAACTAATTACTACATTCAGGGAATTGAAGTTGCAATGAACTTGTTGAAATTTTACAACAAAGTACCAAAAATAACTTCGGGTTCTCAAAATCAATCTAACAGAGAAGAAAATGCCGATCAGTCAGATTTTCCCTCGCATTCTTATCTAAGACAAGACATTAATACAATTGCTCCACAATCCGATCCAGCTGAAAGAACTCCAATACTTGGAGTATCATCCAAACCATCGCGATGAAATAAGGAGGGCATACATTCAAGGTGGTGCTTGCCAACCTCGGTATCATGACTTCCCTCAATCTCACTTTTCTGGATTTATGCGTCGTTTTAATCCTTTATGGTTTGATGAATTTAATTGGTTGGAGTATAGTGTAAGTACCGATGCTGCATATTATTTACCTTGTTATTTATTTAAGGGAGAAAGTAATCAGCAAGGTGGTGGTGATGTTTTTTCAAGTAAAGGGTTTAGGAATTGGAACAGAAAAAAATGCTTTAAGAAACATGTTGGTTTGCCAAATAGTATTCACAATAAAGCAAGTAGAAATTGTGATGATCTAATACAACAAAAACAATCTATTATTGCTGCATTTGACAAACAGCCTGATCAAACTAAACGTGAATATTGGCTTCGCTTAAAGGCTTCAGTTGATGTGGTAAGGATTCTTTTGACTCAAGGATTTGCTTTTCGCGGTCATGACGAAAGTGAAACTTCATTGAACAAGGGTAATTTTATTGAAATTCTTTCTTGGTATGCGGCTAAATGTGACAAGATTGAACCTTTTGTGTTGAAACATGCTCCAAAAAATAATAAGATGACTTCTTCAGATATTCAAAAAGAAATTGTGACCGCTTGTAAGATAGAAACTATTAAGGCTATAATAGAGGATCTAAATGGTGACTATTTTGCTTTATTAGTTGATGAGTCTTTAGATGTGTCACGCAAAGAGCAAATGGCTATTGTTTTACGGTATGTCGATAAAAGAGGAAGTGTGATGGAGAGGTTTATTGGCATGGTTCATGTTCGAGATACTAGTGCTTTATCTCTAAAGAAAGCAATTGTCGATGTTCTTGTTCATCATTCTTTAAGTTTATCTTCTATACGTGGACAATGTTATGATGGGGCAAGCAATATGCAAGGTGGTATTAAAGGTCTTAAGAAGTTGATTAAACAAGAAAGTAGATCGGCTCATTCTATTCATTGTTTTGCACATCAACTTCAATTGACTCTAGTTGCGGTTTCTAAGAAGTGTGTTCAAGTAGGTGAACTTGTATTATTGGTTTCAAATATTTTGAATGTGTTGGGAGATTCTTTTAAACGTGTGGATGAATTTAGAGATTCTCAAAAAGAAAAACTCCATGAGGCATTAGATATGGGTGAACTAAAAACAGGTAGAGGCTTGAATCAAGAACTCGGTCTTGTTAGAGCTGGTGATACTCGTTGGGGATCTCACTACAAGTCATTTGGAAACTTTATTCGTATGTTTGGCTCTATTGTTGATGTTCTTGATACACTTGTTGAAGATGTCGGTACTTTAGATGATAGAGCTAAGGCATCGGGGTATCTCGAAGCTTGTCAAACATATAAGGTTGCTTTCTTATTGCATTTAATGACAGATATTTTGGGGATCACAAATGAGTTGAATTTATCCTTACAAAAAAAAGAGCAAGATATTGCAAATGCCATGCTACTTGTTCAAGTAGCAAAGAAAAGATTGCAAACTTTAAGGAGGGATGATGAATGGGATTTGTTTGTTGATAAAGTTTCTATGTTTTGTATCAAGCATAATATTTTGGTGCCTAATTTTGATGATCTATATGTTAACTCTGGAAGATCACGGTGAAAACCTGCTGATTATACTTTTTTTCATCATTATCGTGTTGATGTGTTTTGTAAAGTTCTTGATTGGCAAGTTCAAGAACTTAATGATCGTTTTGACGAAGTGACGACTGAGTTGCTTCATGGAGTTTCGTGTTTGAATCCAATTGACGCATTTTCAAGTTTTGATATCAGAAAAATAATGAAGATGGCTGAATTGTATCCTAATGACTTTGATGAATTTAGGATGAGTTCTCTTGAGAATCAACTTGCGAGTTACATTATTGATGTTCGTGATTTTGATGAAAGGTTCTCCAATCTAAATGGGCTTTCTGATCTTTCAAAAAGATTAGTTAAGACAAAGAAGCATTCAGTTTATCCTCTTGTATTTCTCTTAGTGAAACTTGCGTTGCTTCTTCCTGTTGCCACCGCAACCGTTGAAAGAGCTTTCTCAACAATGAAGTTTATCAAGAATGACTTGCGGAATCGAATGGATGATGACTTTTTAGGCGGTTGCATAGTGCCTTATGTAGAAAGAGAAGTATTTAGTATTATTTCTAATGAGTCTATTATAAAAACATTTCAAGAAATGAAGCCTCGTCGAGTATGTTTGTAATAAGGAGAATCTCTTTCTGATGCTTCTTTATATTAGTTTCGTTATATAGAATTTTTTGTACTAGTACCCGTATTCTTATAAATTAGCTCGATATCACGTTGTTTAAGTTAAATTTTTTGGTCTACCTACTTGTTGAGATTTTTTTTTCCTGTTCAAGTTTGAACATCCTTAAATAGTTTTCTGGCTTCGCCACTGACTTTAGTCGCTAATGGAAATTATAGGTTAAAGATACTATTGTGACAAAAAGAGACGTGGGGATTAAAATAAAAATAAAAGGGTTTAAATTGTTGGAGACTTTAAGCTTTTGTTTTAAAGTATAAGAAGTGTGAATTAGAAAGGGAGGGAAATAAAATGGAGGGAAAATGAAAATTTGAAGAAGTGAATTTTATCTTGCACTTTGTCCCGCGTTGGTGAGGGACAACCACATTTGTGTGCTTATATATAGAATCACTTCTTAAAGCTCTTAAAAGGAGTTGAAGAGAATAAACCCTCGCGCTGTCGTCGTGGCTCGCTCGACTCGGCTTCGGCTTCGGATTGATCGATAAATTACTTTTGGACAAAATTTATTAAATTATTTAATAATTAAATTAAATACCAAATCACTGCTTAAAGTACGCCAAAAATCTACTGAAAAAATTCAAAGAACCTCCCTGGCCGCGTTTCGACCGCGATCGCGGTAGAACTGGGGCAGTGAGATTCAGAGAGGCTCTCTGACCGTGGTTCTATCGCGATAGCAGTAGAACCGCGGCGAGCGACGTATTTTCCGAAAAGGCACCTTTTTAAGACACCTCTTCTAATATTTTCCTGTAAATTCTGAGGCAAGGCAGTATCTTTGAGATACGAAATACACTCTACAACTCCTTTCTTTCTGAATATATACCATCCTAGGTCGCAATATCTTTCTCTCAAACTTGTAAGTGTGATTTTGCTTCGTTTTTTTTAGTTCGTTGGAATCTTGCAGTTTGTATTGCCACTGTTGCAGGAACGTTTATTCCGTTTTATCCTGGGAAGATTTAATCCATTACCTTGGCAATGTAGAGGGGGTTAAAATTCCTTAAGGACACACAAGGAAATTATGGACTCATAAATTTCTCATTCTTTTACTTTTATTTATTTTCTAATAGTTTATTTTAACACAAGTGAAATCCAACAAGCTTAAGGAATTTTAAAGATGTTTCTGTGTTGATTATTAAACTATTTTATTTATATTTTATTGGAGACTAAAGCCTTGTTGTTTTCTACTCCATTAATTATTTCTGTCCGGTTTTAAAGTACATAAAAACTTTGGCGGAATAGTAAACGTACTGGTTTGAAGTATATAAAAACTTCACCATTAATACGTGTTGTATGTTTGGTTTGGTATTCAGTTTGAAGATATCAAAACTTCACTGATTTAACAAAGTTCTGTATGGTTTTTGACTTTACAAAAATATGACGAATGAAAACCAAACTAATGGAAGTATTAAAGGAACGGGTGCTACTATGACGAGTGTTGTTGCCTCTTCAAGCCGTTCTTCTCCTGCCCATGCTATGGCACCGGTAGAAAAACCCGGAAAGTTTTCCGGTATTGACTTCAAACGCTAGCAAATGAAGATGTTGTTTTATCTTACTACGTTGAGTTTACAACGTTTCAGCAAGGAGGATCCTCCGATTATGACTGAAAATACTCCGGACAATAAACGACTTATTGTAACTGAAGTATGGAAACATTCTGATTTCTTATGCAAAAATTACATTTTGAGTTATTTGGAAGATGGCTTGTACAATGTCTATAGTGTCATGGAAACTTCAAAAGCGTTATGGAATGTGCTTGAGAAGAAGTACAAGACTGAGGATGCCGGACTTAAGAAGTTTGTGGCTGCAAGGTTCCTGGATTTCAAGATGATTGACACTAGGTCGGTCATAACTCAAGTCTAAGAACTACAAGTCATTGTACATGACCTCCTTGCTGAAGGTATGACCCAAATCAATAATTTTATTAATAAAATTTATCTTATTATTAATCCTGAATTTGTTATTGAAGGTGTGGTCATAAATGAGGCCTTTCAAGTTGCTGCTTTCATTGAGAAGCTACCTCCATTATGGAAGGATTTTAAGAACTATCTTAAACACAAACGGAAGGAGATGATTCTAGAAGACTTGATTGTTCGTTTGAGGATAGAAGAGGACAACAAATATGCTGAAAAGAAGTCATGTGGAAACTCGACAATTGTGTGGGCAAATATTGTTGAGGAGGCACCACAAAATAAGAAGATGAAGAAAGCTTCTAGACCAAAGAATTACCCAAGCATGAAGAAGTTCAAAGGTAATTGCCACAATTGTGGAAAAACTGGGCATAAGGCAGTGGATTGTCGTGCGCCAAAAAATGATAAGAATAAAAAGAATCAAGCCAACATGGTTGAATATGAAATGGAAGACTTGTTTGCCATGTTGTCAGAATGCAACTTGGTAGGAAATCTGAAAGATTGGTGGATAGATTCTGGAGCCACCTGCCATGTTTGTGCTAACAAGGAATTATTTTCTTCTTATGCCCCCGTAGGTCCCGCCGAGACTATCTTCATGGGAAATTCATCTACGGCCAAAATTGAAGGAGTTGGCAATACTGCATTGAAGTTGACATCAGGAAAAATAGTGACTCTAAACCAAGTCCTCCATGTTCCAGAAATTCGCAAGAATCTTGTGTCTACCTCATTTCTTGTCAAGAATGGATTCAAATGTATTTTTGTTTCTAATAGTGTTGTAATTAGTAAGAACAATTTGTATGTTGGAAAAGGTGCCTAAGTGAGGGCATTTTCAAGATAAATGTAATAGCAGTTCCAATCAATAAAGTGAATGCTTCTTCTTTCTTGCTTGAGTCAAACATTTTATGGCATTTGCGTTTAGGTCACGTAAACTTCAAAACATTGCAAAAGGTGATAAATCTAGAAGTATTGCCTAAATTTGATTGCATCAATTCCAAATGTCAAATATATCTGGAATCAAAGTATGCTAACAATCCGTATAAGTCCGTTGAAAGGAATTCGAGTCCTTTAGACTTAATTCACACAGATATTTACGACATGAAGTCAACACCATCTCGCGGTGGGAAAAAATATTTTATTACTTTTATTAACGATAGCACGAGATACTGCTATGTTTATTTACTTAATAGTAAAGATGAGGCAATTGATGCTTTTAAGCAATACAAGAGTGAAGTTGAAATGCAACTAAACAAAAAGATCAAAATAATAAAAAGTGATAGGGGTGGCGAATATGAATCTCCTTTTGAAGAAATATGTTTGGAAAATGGCATTGTCCACCAAACAACTGCCCCTTAAGCTCCACAATCTAATGGAATTGTGGAAATGAAGAATCGAACGTTGAAGGAGATAATGAATGCATTGCTAATAAGTTCTGGATTATCCATTGAAGGAGATAATGAATGCATTGCTAATCGAACGTTGAAGGAGACAATCCATTCCTTATGAGAAGTGGAAAGGAAGGAAGTCCAGCTTGAAATACTTCAAAGTGTGGGGGTGTTTAGCTAAGGTACAAGTTCCTAAACCTAAAAGGGTTAAGATAGGTCAAAAAATGGTTGATTGTGTATTTACTGGATATGTAACCAATAGCAAGGCATATCGGTTTCTGGTTCATAAATCAAAAAATCCAGAGATTCAAATTAATACGATGATAGAATCAGATAATGCTGAATTCTTTGAAACTATTTTCCATATAAAAAAGGAATGTGAAGTGACCTGCCAAAAGTCAAAACGACTTCGGAAGGACATAATAGATGGTATGCCTAATGAAGAAAATCCGAGAAGGAATAAACGTCAAAGGACACATACTTCATTCGGCCCAGATTTTCTGACTTTTATGTTAGAAAATGAGCCTCGTACCTTCAAGGAAGCAATGTCTTCCTCAGAGGCACAACATTGGAAAGAAGCTGTCAATAGTGAAATAGAATCCATATTAAGCAACCATACTTGTGAATTGGTTGATCTTCCTCCAGGTAACAAAACATTGGGTTCTAAATGGATTTTCAAGAAGAAAATGAAAAATGATGGTACTATTGACAAATACAAGGCAAGACTTGTTGTCAAAGGATTTAGACAACGAGAAGGTCTTGACTATTTTGACACATACTCGCCGGTAACAAGAATTACATCCATTCGGATGCTAATAAAGTTAATCGCCTTGTATGATCTTCAAATCCATCAAATGGATGTGAAACAGCATTCTTAAATGGTGATTTAGAGGAAGAAATCTACATGGACCAACCCGAGGGGTTTGTGGTTCTGGGAAAAGAAAAGAAGGTGTGTCGACTTGTTAAGTCTCTTTATGGACTAAGACAAGCACCCAAGCAATGGTATGCGAAATTTGACCAAACAATACTGTTAAATGGATTTAAGATTAATGAATATGATAAATGTGTTTACATTAAAAACGTTCCAAATCATATAGCCATTATTTGCTTATATGTTGATGATATGCTAATAATGAGAAAAGATATTGCCTATATTCAAACTACTAAGCGCATGCTTGCTAGTAAGTTTGATATGAAAGACTTAGGAGTTGCCGATATAATTCTAGGAATTAAAATCAAAAGGACTCCTCAACGTCTAGCTTTGTCTCAATCACATTACGTGAAAATGGTACTTGAAAAATTCAAATATTTGGAATTTAGAAGTGCAAGGACTCCAATTGACTTGAACCATCATCTTATGAAGAATAAAGGTGAAAGTACATCTCATTTGGAGTATGCTCGTGTGTTGGGAAGCTTAATGTACATCATGAATTGTACACGACCTGATATAGCTTGTGCGATAAGTAAACTTAGTCAATTCACAAGTAATCCCAACAAACATCACTAGGTGGCAATGAAATGAGTACTAGGATACTTGGAGTATACTCAAGACTACGCTTTGCAGTACAATAAATATCTTGCAGTTATCGAAGGATATAGTGATGCAAATTGGATAACCGGCTCAACAGAAACAAAGTCCACAAGTAGATATGTGTTTACTATTGGTGGAGGAGCAGTATCTTGGAAGTCTTCTAAACAGATGTGTATTGCTCGCTCTACAATGGAATCAGAGTTTATAGCATTGGATAAAGCTGGTGAAGAAGCTGAATGGCTTCGGACTTTTTTAGAAGACATTCCGTTCTGGCCAAAACCTTTGGCTCCTATTTGCATACATTGCCATAGTGAGGCTGCAATAGGATGGGCAGGGAGCGTTATGTATAACGGAAAGTCTCGTCATATACGGCGAAGACATAATACCATTAGACAACTACTTTCTAGTGGAATTATAACTATTGATTATGTAAGTTCAAAGGATAATATTGCGGATCTGCTTACAAAAGGCTTAACTAGAGAGGGAGTTAAGAAATCATCTAAGGGAATGGGACTATGGCCGAGGACAAGTCAATATTGTGGTAACTCTACCTAGAATTTTGGATGTTCCGAGTTCTAGGTTCAAGGAGCTCAAACAAAGTTGTGATTGACCGGTTCAACATTGTCAAAATTTATATCTTTGGTCCATTCTCATGATGAAGACAATGTTCAGTAACAAGGATAGAACTTTACATGTTCTTTAATGATTACCTAAGTTTGATGAGGTATTTATCAAATAGTGTCAATCTAAAGGATTACACGTTTAGGAATCACCTATGTAACATGTGAGGTATTTGACCACCGCACATGTTATTAATCAATCCCCTACGGTTACTTTGCAAAGTGATGTTCCAAACAGAGTTTGGTATGGAAATGATGTTTCCTATGAACACTTGAAAGTGTTTGGCTGCAGAGCTTTTGTACATGTGCCTAAGGATGAGAGGTCAAAATTAACTGCCAAGACAAGGCAGTGCATCTTTATTGGTTATGGCCTTGATGAGTTTGGTTACATGCTATATGATCCAATTGAGAAGAAGGTCGTGAGAAGCCGTCATGTTATCTTCGTGGAGGATTAAACCATTGAAGATATTAATAAAGTGGAGAAACTAAAACCTTCAAGTTCTGAAGGTTTAGTTAATCTTGATCAAGTTCCTCATACAAATACATATGACGTTGGTAGGCTCAATGATGATGGTGATGCTCAGAACCATATTCCAGATCAGCATATTGATGGTGATGATGATAACAACGCTAATGTTGATGAGGTAGATGCTCCTACTCAAGAAGCTGTGGAAGAGTTAGATATTCCACTCAGGAGGTTTTCTAGACCCCATACTCCTTCCTCCCATTATTCACCCACAGAATATGTATTACTCACTGATGGTAGAGAACCTGAATATTATGTGGAGGCCATAGAAGATGAGCACAAGGATCAATGTATTGAAGCCATGCAAGATGAGATAAAATCTCTGCATGAGATCCATACTTATGAGTTGGTGAAATTGCCTAAAGGCATGAGAGCTTTGAAGAACAAGTGGGTGTTCAAAGTTAAAGCTGAAGAACATAGTTTGAAGCCCTGATACAAAGCTAGATTGTTTGTCAAGGGATTTAGTCAATGGAAAGGTATTGACTTTGACGAAATATTTTCACCTATCGTGAAAATGTCCTCCATTCGGACAGTTCTTGGTTTGACTGCTAGTCTTGATTTGGAGATTGAGCAGATGGATGTAAAGACCGCCTTTCTTTATGGTGACTTAGAAGAGGAGATCTATATGGAATAACCTGAGGGCTTCAAGGTAAAAGGTAAAGAAAATCTTGTATGCAAACTTAAGAAAAGTCTATACGGATTGAAGCAAGCTCCCAGACAGTGGTATAAGAAGTTTGAGTTTGTTATGGGGGAGCAAGGCTACAAGAAGACTTCTTCAGATCACTGTGTGTTTGTACGGAGATTTTTTTATGATGACTTTATCATCCTCATGCTATATGTGGATGATATGTTGATTGTAGGCAGAAATGCTTCCAAGATTGATGAGTTGAAGAAACAATTGAATAAGTCTTTTGCCATGAAAGACTTGGGTCATGCTAAGCAGATTTTGGGCATGAGAATTACTCGCTCGAGAAATGAAAGAAAGCTTTACTTGTCACAAGAGAAGTACATAGAACGTGTACTGGAGCGCTTCAATATGAAAAGTGCAGAGTTGGCTCGCACACCCCTTCCTGGTCATCTGAAGTTAAGCAAGAAGATGTGTCCTACAACAACGGAGGAAAAAGAGAAAATGGCGAAGATTCCTTTTCCTCTGCCGTCGAAAGTTTGATGTATGCAATGGTATGCACTCGACCAGATATTGCTCATGTAGTCGGTGTTGTTAGAAGATTTCTCGAAAATCTAGGAAAGGAGCATTGGGAAGCTGTAAAGTGGATACTCATGTATCTAAGAGGAAGCTCACGTGAATGCTTATGTTTTGGAGGATCAAATCCAATTTTGAAGGTCTATACAGATTCAGATATGGCAGGTGACCTTGATAATAGAAAATCCACTACTGGATATTTGTTTACTTTTTCAGGGGGAGCTATATCATGGCAGGCGAAGTTGGAGAAGTGTGTCGCACTATCTACAACTGAAGCAGAGTATATTGCGGCTACTAAAGCTGGCAAAGAGATGATATGGCTCAAGAGATTTCTTTAAGAACTTGGATTGCGACAGATGGAGTATGTTGTCTATTGCGACGGTCAGAGTGAAGTAGACCTAAGCAAGAACTCCATGTACCATGCAAGAACAAAGCATATAGATGTGAGATATCATTGGATTCGTGAGCAGGTGGAGAACGAATCTTTACAGGTCAAAACGATTCACACGAGTGAAAATCCTACAAATATGTTGACCAAGGTGGTACCAAGAGACAAGTTCAAGCTATGCAAAGAACTTGTCGGCATGCACTCAGACTAGAAGACATTGCTACCTCCTATAGATGAATTAGACTGGAGAGGGAGATTGATATGGTATACATCTCATTCAAATTGTTTGGTAGCCAAATATTATTGAGTTGGTTTGGTTGGTAGCCAACCTTGTTGACTTTGTCAAATATTGGTAGCCAATTTTATTTGACTTGGTTTGGTTGGTAACCAACCTTGTTGAAATTGTAAAAAAAGTATAAAAATTGTCAAACATTGTAGGTGAGGTTTTGGCTATAAAAGGAGAGCTTCAACTCTCATTTCTACACACCAACAAAGAGAGAAAAGAGAGAGTAAGGTATTCTATAAACTATAAGAAAAGAGTTTGTGAAGAAAAATATATTGTGAGAGATATTATAGAGAGGTGAAAGAAGCAAAATAGTGTTTACTTCTTTTGAGGGTGTAGAGGACTTAGGAGTATTTTTACTCTTTACTATAAAGTGTAAAATTCCTCGCTATAGCGATATTAGTTGCTCCTCTTGGTCATGGTTTTTCCTTTATTCAGAAGGGTTTCCACGTAAAATCTTGGTGTCATTATTGTTGCATTTCTATTCTTGCTGATTTAACCATTACGTTGTGTTCTGCGTTTATCACTAATACGGTGAATACTATTTTATGGGGTTTATTCCCAACAGTCCAATGTACAAAGTATTCTGCATTCACGTAGAATACTGGGAAGGGTCGTCTCCCAAAATTGAGTTAGCAAACAGACACAATTAATAATGGTTTATGCACAGTAGCGACCAACCCACATATAAATATTACTCATTGTATATATCAAAATCAGCCAATTATATCATATCAATAAAACAATGCAAATTATCTTCATTAATTTCGATAAAATGATTGTAATATTTTGTTATACTGCGTTCTGTATGAGTCATAATTTGATCCCACAACAATCAATCAGATTGATCATTCCTTTCGACTAAGTACAAACATAACAGGCGCCAAGATCGCCTCAACCAAGAATACTATCTGTATCCGCCCAAAGCCTTGGTCGGGGTCGATACTTTTCGGATATGTCCGAAATAACCCCCTAATATGGGCCCGATCTCCAAGAAAGTCAACTCGTACAGCAAACGTCTATAAATACAACTGAAGACATTAGAAAAAGGGTTCCACTCTCTCCCCATCGGGGCTCTAAGAAATACAGAGTAAAACCCAAAGTGAGAATCCAAGACAAAAAAAAAACAGAATAACGGTAGATCTATCAAAACATGATTTTAAAGATATGAACCTCGTCATGGAGAGGAAGATTAATCCATTATCATGAATAAAGATCCCCAATATTTTATGTTGTCCATACAATTATTTCCATTATCTTTTCCCTTATTAAATTTCAAAAATGTTACGACTTGCTATGATTGGCCCTTCATTTTCATTAATTGTTTCGAATTCATAAATGCTTGTGAACATTTTGAGTAAAACAATGTGGCGCCGACTGTAGGGATTTCCTAGCAAGATCGCGTAGCTCTTCCTGAAATCAGAAGAAAAGGGAAAACATCCAGAAAGGGGAAAACAACCCGATCAGAGAAAACGTTGAATCAGAACTCGGGCTACGAGCCCTCGACTCAAAATATTCAACAAACTTTCAATGACAGTTGAACCGGGACTCTGGCCATGTGCCTTCGCCGAATCAATTCAACCACGGTTGAAATACGACTCGGGCTACGAGCCCTCGAATCAAAATATTCAACAAACGTTCAACGACAGTTGAACCAGGACTCAGGCTATGTGCCTTCGTCGAATTAATTCAACCACGGTTGAAATACGACTCGGGCTACGAGCCCTCAACCCAATATATTCAACAAACATTCAACGACGGTTGAACCAGGACTCAGGCCGTATGCCTTTGCCGAATCACTTCAACCATGGTTGAAATACGACTCTGGCTACGAGCCCTCGACTCAAAATATTCATTAAACGTTCAACGACAGTTGAACCGGGACTCAGGCCATGTGCCTTCGCAGAATCAATTCAACCAAGAGCCCTCAACTCAAAATATTCAACAAATATTCAACGACAGTTGAATTGGGACTCAGGCCATGAGCCTTCGCTAATTAATCCAACCATGGCTGAAATACGACTCGGGATACGAGCCCTCAACTCAAAAATATTCAACAAATGTTCAACGACAGTTGAACCAGGACTCAGGCCATGTGCCTTCGCCGAATTAATCCAACCAAAGTTGAAATACGACTCGGGCTACGAGCCCTCGACTCAAAATATTCAACAAACATTCAACGACAGTTGAACCAGGACTCATTCCATGTGCCTTCGCCGAATTAATTCAACCACAATTGAAATACGACTTGGGCTACGAGCCCTCGACTCAAAATATTCTACAAATGTTCAACGACAATTGAACTATGACTCAAGCCACGAGCCTTCGCCGAATTAATTCAACCACGGTTGAAATACGACTCAGGCTACGAGCCCTCGACCCAAAATATTCAACAAATGTTCAACGATAGTTGAACCAGGACTCAGGCCATGTGCCATCACTAAATCAATTCAACCACGGTTAAAATACGACTCGGGCTACGAGCCCTCGACTCAAAATATTCAACAAACGTTCAGCGACAGTTGAACCGGGACTTAGGCCATGTACCTTTGCCGAATCAATTCAACCACGGATGAAATACGACTCGGGCTACGAGCCTTCGACTCAACATATTCAACAAATGTTCAACGATAGTTGATTTGGGACTCAGGCCATGAGCCTTCGTCAATTAATCCAACCATGGCTGAAATACGACTCGGGCTACGAGCCCTCGACTCAAAATATTCAATAAACGTTCAACGATAGTTGAACCAGGACTCAAGCCATGTGCCTTCACCGAATTAATCGAACCACGGTTGAAATACGACTCGGGCTACGAGGCTTCGACACAAAATATTCAACAAACGTTCAACGACAGTTGAACCAGGACTCAGGCCATGTGCCTTCACCGAATTAATCCAACCACGGTTGAAATACGACTCGGGCTACAAGCCCTCGACCCAAAATATTCAACAAATGTTCAACGACAATTGAACCGGGACTCAGGCCATGTGCCTTCACCGAATTAATTCAACCACGGTTGAAATATGACTCGGGCTACGAGCCATCGACCCAAAATATTCAACAAATGTTCAACGACAGTTGAACCGGGACTTAGGCCATGTTCCTTCGCTGAATCAATTCAACCACGGTTGAAATACAACTCGGGCTACGAACCCTAGACTCAAAATACTCAAAAAATGATCAACAACAGTTGAACTAGGACTCAGGTCATGTGCCTTCGCCGAATCAATTCAACCACGGTTGAAATACGACTCGGGCTATGAGCCCTCGACCCAAAGTTTTCAACAAATGTTCAACAATAGTTGAACTGGGGCTCAAGCCATGAGGCTTCGCCGAATCAATTCAACCACGATTGAAATACGACTCGGGCTACGAGCCCCCGACTCAAAATATTCAACAAATTTTCAATGATAGTTGAACCGGGACTCAGGCCAAGAACCTTTGCCAATTAGTTCAACTATGGCTAAAATACGATTCGGGCTATCAGCCCTCGACTCCAAATAATCATCAAATATTCAACCACAGTTGAACTGAGACTCAGGCCATGAGCCTTCGCCGAATCAATTCAACCCCAATTGAATCGACACTCGGGCCACAAGCCCCGACTCGAAAACATTCGATCAATGTTCAACGACAAGTGGAACTGCGGCTCGGGCTGTGAGCTCCCACGGAATTGAGTCAATCATAGATGGTTCAATATTCGGGCTACGAGCCCTCGATTTAGGATAATAACCTTGTCCGAAAAATAAACGACAACAAAGCGGAAAAAAAAGAGAAAAATAATAATACACGGCAAAATCATCAACTGATCATTTTTACTCGGGGCCGTCGGTACCACCACCTGTGCCAGTCGCGCCGTCACTTGCCCTCGCCGCCTAACCACCTGTTCCGCCCTCGCCACCGCCCGTAGCTCCCACGTCATTACCGGCTCCAGCCAAACTACCACCGACATAGTCATCAATACTGGGCATCACAGCATCAACACCGCACTCCTCACGAGCTTCGTCGCCCTCCCGCGCGCCCATTCGAAAACTGCTTCAAAAATGATACCGGCCTCGAATAGGTGCTTGCATATATCCCGTTGAGCCTCGGCATAAACCCAAGCCTCACGGGAGCTACCCATAAAAGCATATTGTTCTTGAATGGACCAATTCTTCCCCTCCAGGAGCGCAATTTGCCCATCTGCATCGTGAGCGTTCCGCTCCAGAACCTAATCCGCTCTTCAAGGCTGCCCTCCCTGAAGGCTGCAGCAGCCCTCACCAACAACAACTGGGAATCATTGGCACGGATAACCCCTTGAAGCTCGTCTGCCCGGGCAAAGGGTTCGGCCAATCTAAGCTTCAAGGCGGCTACTTCTCCTTCTAGAGAGGCGACCTTACCGCTCTACTCCGAAGTAACCTCCGTCACCTTGGTCAGACACAAGCGCTAACTCTCTAATGACGCCCTCCGCCCAGCCTCAAGTTCATCGTTCGTCCGGCAAAACAGATCTTCCAGGGCCTCTACACGACCGAGCGCCTCACTACCCTGTAACCCTTTCCTCGACAGCTCTTCAACTAGTGCCCGATTACGGGGAGCAGTCCTTATGTGTTTGCTAAGCTCCCTACACCTGTTCCGGTACCGACAACACCAATCAAGAACGCGCATAACCACCCCGGAACTAACGTTGGCCTGCGAAGGCTCTCTTCAGAGTCCAAATCAGAGTCAGATGTGGATCCCTCTCCCCCCGCCGCTACTTTCATCGAAGGAGTACTCGAGCCGCCAATATCTACAACCACCCGAGAAGGTTCTCCCACCTCGAACATATGAGTGGAAGATTGAGCGGTAGGGGCAGCACTCCCCTCTCGATCCTCTTGAGCATGAGCCTCTTCTTCTCCTGGCCCATCATCTGGGGCGTGCACTGCGTCCACATTCGCCCTCGCCCCGGGAGGAGGGGAATCCACGTTTAGCACATCAATAGAAGAGGGTCGAGCCGGTGACAAGGCTGAGGGGGAAATAATCCTACGCCTAATTAAAGGCCTATCCTCCTCGTCACAAGAAGGCGAACCATCCCGCGGGCGAACAGTCCCCGACAGACCTCCGCCGCAGATTAAAGGGCGCATAGGAGACGACGCTGCAGAAGATTCGACCGAGGCAGTCCTGGGCACCTGGTTCGGCATCGGCGCAACAAAAAATCTGGCAATTGCGCCGGGCCGCCTGAATACTAATTGGGGAGCCCTACTGCGGTATACCCTCCCTACAAATACAGAATTGGATCAATCCAGGTCATAGCAATAATCGGAATAAATTACACACAAAGAGGGCAAACCTCCTACCTACAGCCGGCCCCTAGCCATATCTCCTCCAGAAAGACGGCCACGAACGGACCCCCTCAGTATGCGTGAGGACCACCTCGAGCCATCCGCGCAGACCGGTGAACGGACACGGAGGTGACCTGTCGGCTACAGAAATAGTAACGAAAATAGTGACTGTCCGAAAATAAAGAAAGGGAACGAAGTCAACCCTATCAAAGAAACAGAGTATAACGTATGCCTATGATTCCAAGTCTCTAGATATCTTGGAGAAGGCGACACCAAATGACCAGTTTGAATATAAAAAAATTGTTCAAACTGACGAGGCTCGACCTCGTCATCCAGAGCAGCTGTCAAACCCTGCAACCCGCGCGGGACCATACAGATCATACTTCCCCGAACTCGCTGAGGGGCGTATAGAGCAAGCACGTGCTGCAGCGTAATAGTCTGGCCAGCCAACTCCGCGAATTTCAGCAACATCGCTAGGAGCTTGTACAGAGATGGGGCAAGTTTCCCCGGACACACATTGTAATATCGACAAAGGTCGACTACCGGGTTGGGAAGAGGGACTCTGAACCCCAACCTGAGAGGATAGGAATAAAATACACAGTACCCAGCATGGTCGGTGTGGACCCGCTCCTCCGGCTGGGCTAGCACGATATCAGCATGAGAGGGTATCAGCCATTGTTCCCGTAGCTGGGTCATACCTACTTCCCCCATTAACGGGGCTTCATCTACCCTGTCTTCTCCACCGTCAGCGGTGAAATCCACCGCTAAGCTCCCAGCTGCAGGGAGAATTTCATCCACCGATGGAACCCTCTCGATCTCATTTCGACTGCCATCCACGAGCACCGGAGAGAGTCCCTCGATCACCGGAGGGCTAACCGGTGCCACTGTCGGAAGACCGTCACGAGAGGAAGAAGCAGCCATTGATCAAATTCACTTGAAAAACAAGAGAAAAGTGGTGGATTCAACCGATAACGAATAACAACGTTTCACAGAGAAGAAAGAATCTATGAAGTTTACCAGAAATGAGAGTTGCAAATAAACCAGAGAGTGTTGAGAATCAAGTACCCCAAACCATCTTATAGGCAACCAAATTGAATCTCGGGAAACCGACATGCGCCATTAAATGCATAATTCAACCGTCGAAAAACGGTTCAATTCTACCAAAACAGCCGCCACCACGATTAAGACCAAAGTGCATGCGTCAAAGTCGTGGTCACTACCTCAAATACCACATAAACACAAACGCCTCATCGGTCGAGGCGACTAGACCCTGCGTCCTCAAAGTCCTTACGGATGAAACATATCCTAACTCATGATTACGGCGTACCGACCATTTCCATTCGCCAAAAATATTCGCACAGGAGATCGTACCCCCATCATGCGAAAGGAAATAGTGATAAGGCGTCATAAGCAATTATCATCCCCTCTTTCGCCCGGAAAGGGGTCGTTCTTCGATCGATCATATCCGCTTACCAGAGTCTACCTCGAGGCGACCATGATAAGCGGAGGTACTAACTGTATGAGTCATAATTTGATCCCACGACAATCAATCAGATTGACCGTTCCTTTCGACTAAGTACAAACATAACAGGCGCCAAGATCGCCTTAACCGAGAATACTATTCGTATCCGCCCAAAGCCTTGGCCGGGGTCGATACTTTCCGGATATGTCCGAAATAACTCCCTAATGTGGGCCCGATCTCCAAGAAAGTCAACCCGTACAGCAAACTTCTATAAATACAAGGGCAGACATCAGAAAAAGGGTTCCACTCTCTCCCCATGGGGGCTCTAAGAAATACAGAGTAAAACACAGAGTGAGAATCCAAGACCAAAAAAATAGAATAACGATAGATCTATCAAAACATGATTGTAAAGATCTGAACCTCTTCATAGAGAGGCAGATTAATACATTATCATGAATAAAGATCACCAATATTTTCTGTTGTCCATACAATTATTTCTATTATCTTTTCCCTTATTAAATTTCAGATATATTACGACTTGCTATGATTGGCCGTTTATTTTCATTGATTATTTCGAATTCATAAATGCTTGCGAACATTTTGAATCAAACACGTTCGTTTAGAAACTGTTTTACATTTTTTGTTAACGATCTTCTTAGACTAACATTAGCTACAGTTTGGACATATTTCCGCCACAAAGTTTCAGATTTACTCATCCCATATAAATCATATCTGAAAAGCAGCATGTTTCCACGTGCATTAGTTTACATTCCTCAAAATTGAAGTTTGAATAATGATAATTAATTATTTGGTAATCTGGCGATCAGTCCATGTGAAAATGACTAAACATATGCTGATATGAGTAAATTTTTAGACTCGAGGAATATATCGTTCGGACGTTCTTAGACTTGTAGCATTGTAAATAAAAATCTTAAAAAGGAAGTTTATTTGTTCGGAGGACAACATTACACATGGAAATTAAAGTGTTAGAATTCACAATATTGTTGAGCTGATTAGTTATTTGACCATCATTAATTAGGCAAGCAAACATCTCCTAGGTAGTTGAACAAAATTTGTAGGATCAACTGACACTGTCCTATAGGAGAAACTATTTGCAACAACACAAATATTTTAAAATAAAAAATAAAAAATAAAAAAGCAAGTTAGCAATTTATGTCTTCTTTTTCTTTTTCTTTTTAATCATTTTCGTGGTTTGTTAGGTGCTTAAATGTTTTATATGTGGTGACTGGTGATCACCGCTGTATCCGTGCTAGAGTACTACCATCGTAATCCCTTGATGCCAATTAGGAAATTACGAAAGTAAAACATTTAATTTAAGATTTTAATTTAAAAAAGATTCCATCAATTAGCGTGGTTTATGAATTGTCCACCAAATATAGTTGATCCAAATTTCATCTATACATAACGACTTTTTCAGAAAACTTCTTGACTTAAAAATCTCAAACTCCTCAAACCAACTAATTACAGAAGGTTAACTAATAATAGGACCATCCGGTGCACAAAGTATTTTGCATTCATTCAGGATTCAGGGAATAAGTGTAATGAAGACTCCTATCCTAATGCAAGTATTAGTGGCTACTTCTACGACTCGAACTCGTAACCTATAAGTCACACGAAAATATAATATTGTTCCAATGTTCCCTTTAGGTTAACTAACAATAGAATTGTAGAATTTCACCCAACATCTCGCCAAATTCTTGTAGTCACCGAAGACTTCCCCTATATATACCCTTAAGTACTAATGACTAAACTCATCTCAACTCAAAACACAACTTTAACTTCCTTTGAAAATAAAGCATCAATCTAGAGCAAATTAAGAATGACTGCTTCCAACAATTGCTCAATCCTCTTCTTGATCATAGCATTATTGTCTTTATCAAGCATCACTACAACACATGCTGCTCGCGGCCTACTTCAACTTCCGAATTTGCCTACATTCCCCTCATTGCCTCAGCCAACAATGCCGCAGTTGCCCACTATTCCAAACTTGCCAACAGCAGCCACATTGCCACCATTGCCAACACTTCCAACAGCAACACCATTGCCTTCTTTGCCCTCTGTACCAAAGATGGCTCTGCCACCAATGCCTGCTATGAATCCTATTCCCAACATGCCTTCAATTCCAACCATTCCCACTATTCCAACCATGCCTACACTTTCACCTCCTCCATCCAACTGATCGTGTGCCTGTCACATTTTAATTGTCTTAATTAGTTTCCCTATTCGATCGTCATTTTTGTTTTTTTCTCCTTTTCATTTCAGTCTTTTGAGTGATTCTTACGGGTTTATGTATCGTATCATTTGTACTTTCTTGAGTGTTATGTATTGATTGTCTCATTATATTTTAAGGTTCATGTACTGATGAAGGCTTTCAACTTATTATCGTTTGTGTTTCTACTTGTTAACGTCGTATTTGTGTCCACTATGTTCATAATAAGCTCCTGTTGGGAACAGAGTTTCTCAAAATTGAAGTTTGAAAAGTGATCTTTATTGATTTTGTAATGTAGGATCAGTCCATGTGAAAAAGACAATACATACGGGTAAATTCCTGTATGACAATTCGGTTACGAATTCGGATAAAGGAGAAATTGCGGTAGATACTAGCAAAATCATGATGAATCCTTACAATATCATTCGGACGTGCTTAGCCTCGTAGCTGTTTGACCAAAAAAATATTAAGTTTTTTGTTAAATTAATTAATAAGAGTACAGAGGATAAATCTTAGCCAAAAATAATTAACTCTAGATTAAACATCAAAGCACATTGGATAGTAGAATAAGATGTAATCAAGCTCATGAACTTTCAAGATTTATAGAAGATATCAAATATAAGTAATATGCTTACACCCATCATGTATTGCCTCGTGATATAGAAACAAAGGAGGAACAGAGGGAATGCCATTGATCGTTGTAAGATCTATCTTTATTGATTCAGGAAAGACGATTACAAAGATTTGTCGCAAAGATATGTGACTTCTCGTGTGTTTCTCCTATAGCTTTCTCTGGTTCTTCTGCCTTTTTCCTCTGTAGGAGAGAGACCCCTTTTTCTGTCTTCTTTCAACCTTATATATATATATATATATATATATATATATATATATATATATATATATATATATATATATAATAAGTATTCCCTTTTGTCCAATGGTCCTTAACCAGGGGACTTTCCTCTCATAATCTCCCTTTGCATCGCTCTACTAAGTATCATGACATTTGCTTCGCCGTACAACCTTTCTGATGGCTCAATCACGATAATGGCTGAGATACTCATCGTTATTACGCCTTGTGGGTACAACCACAGCTTAGTCGGCCCCTTACCATTCCTTGTAGCGCTAATCCATGTGTGGTCAGATTTTGACACATACAGTTAGTCCATCCGCCTGTTCGGGTTGCCTTTTGGTCAGCTCGATGGACGGACTCTGTTCATTGAAAAATCGGGAGAAATCTGAACGCATCATGTGAGGGGCGAGAACCTTATGACGAGGTAGCGATGTGACGCTTCGAGAATTGCATCATACCGTTATGTAAGTTCAAAGGTTGACCATCACATCAGTTCAGGATGTCATCAACATTCCCCATGCTTCATTATGGCACACGTTTGTAGGTATTGTATCGTTTCCCGTGACTTTTCTAGTTTCTAACTGGCGAATCTTGATTTTCCCACTCAGGGAACTTATATCCGTATAAATAAAGGTAACCTCTTATTTTAATGTTACACCTTTCAATTGCTTGACAATGAACTTCACAAATTTTCTCCTCCCTCCTTAGTCTCATATTTTTGCTTCTGCTAGGATTCATTGGAACCGTTGTCTTTTTCCTTCATCATCCTCATTTCTTTCGATCAAAGAAAAATAATAGCTAGTGCTTATTGCCACTATGATAAGGTTGTAGGTGCTCAGGTGCCGGAAAATGATCTACCCCTACTCGAAGAGGGAGTATAAGTGGTGGAAGAAGAGGGGTTTCCGATGGTGGATGAGGTGGTTCCACGCAGGGGGAGGCGAGATCGGATTTTAACGGAGAGCTGAAGCCCATTCCTTCCACGAAGGATGCTGCATCGCTCACGGTGTTCAAAGCCAAATGGGGGATCCCTGATCACATTGAAATCGTACTGCCGGATAAGGACATAGTGCATTTACATCACCCGGGCTACTACGCATTTTACGCATGTCCCTTCGTCATCGGGTACATGCTTCCCCATCCTTCCTTGGTGGTGCAATTTTGCTGCTTCTATGAGGTGTTTCCAGCCGTACTCTCTCTGTATGCATACAACCTTTCCTCATGCTCATCAAGTATGCGGAACTAGCCAGCCGAGGGACTTCTCTAGGCCACATGCTCTACCTCTTTGCCTTCATTTTCTTCGGGGTACGATGATTCATATGCGTTATCGAGGAACCAAGAGTTCGGTGATGAAGATGGAAAATAAGGCCAATCATCGCTTTTGGGCAAGCTTTTTCTATGTCGGAATAGAGCACATTGTATCGGAACCGCCAGGTTTCTCGAAACATGAAATCCCCCCCCCCCCATTTTTCTCGGGGTACGATGATTCATATGCGTCATCAAGGAACCAAGAGTTCGGTGATAAAGATGGACGATAAGGCCAATCATCGCTTTTGGGAGAGCTTTTTCTATGTCCGAATAGAGCACGTCGTATCGGACCTAGCGAGGTTTCCTGAGACATGGAATTTCGCTCGTGAGTTTTCCTTTCTGTTTACTTCATGCAATTTTTCTTAAGACGGTTGTTGGTCGTCTCCCTTTGATGTTGAGGACTTGCTTTTGTTTATGTAGCCGAAAGACTACCTCCCCCGCTAGTTACCGATATCCACGGGTGGGTGAACTCAATTCTCCCTTACACAATGGGGATTCATGAATGGGCGCCTTTCACTGAGAAGTTTGGGCGCAAACCTCTTACTGGTGAGTTAGCTCATTGTGATCTTGCTTTGTTCTCTACTTTGTATTTCCTTTAACCTTGTCATTGTATGACCAAATCCCTTCTTGTTGACAGGTCGGAGAGGAGTGAGGAGGATGAGGGCTCCTGCACTCACATTCTGTGCTACCCCTGCCCGACCAGCACCAAGAGTTACTGTAGGCGAGGGTTTAGAGAGCCTAGTCACTCACCGGATCGCGCACGTGGCCGAGACCGTATGCTTGGGGGTTTCTCCTCAATCGGAGGCTCTGGTCCCTACAGTCCGTTTAGCGGGTGAATCTTTTGGCATTGGTACTGGAGAGGCCCTGTCTAAGAGGTGAAGGGTAGTGTTGGATGGGTCTTTTTTAGCGGAAACTCCCTCAAGGGGAAACCTTGTTTCAATGGTACCCGAAACTGGTGGTGGTGCGAGCCTGGATGCGAATGCGACGCACATTGTGAATGTTCAAGAGGCTATTATGGCGGAGGGATAGAGTTCTGAGGCTGTAGTGGTTGTTCCAAGCAGACCATCGTCATCTTGGCAGAACCGCACCTCTTCTTTGGCCAATGAGAGGGGGAAGGCGTTATGGTGGAATATTGTGAATCCGACTCCAAAATTGAGCCTGAAGACACGAGGATGTTCGAATTGGGCTTTGCCAGAACTGAGGTAAGTGCGGAAGGCCCTTCTCGCATACTTAAAATTTCGTTGGATTTCAACTTGTTGCAGGACATGGTGGATGTGGTGCCATAGTTCGATCTTATATGCTCCACAACTAAAAGCGAATCTCTTCAAAAAGTCAACGATTCTAGGTTATCATGCGGTGTGGCTGTGATGGCCTTAAAGGTGAGTTACCCTTTTTGTTTTCTTCGTCTTGTGACCTTTGTCTTTACAGTGACTCTTCCTCTCCCCTCTCTCTTTTTTTTAGACTTACATGCTGGAGATTGAGAGTGCTCGTAGGGATGAGATGCAAGCCGAGATTTTTCTGTAAATGGCCGAGAAGCATCGACTGTATTACAATAGGTGTCGTGAGATACACGAGCAGTTTTGAGCGGGCGCTAGTACCCAGTCCATTAGGGAGGAATTGGATAAAAAATATGAGGAGTTGGTGCGGTCTATCCGCAGATACAGTGAGCTTGTGGAGCTGCTTCATGCCAAAGACGAGGAGCTCAAGGTGGGCAAATAGGTTTTTGAGGAGTGCGAGGACCTTCAGATGAAGGTTCTATCTTTACGAGCTGAACTTGAGCAACATGTTACAAGAGTCGATGCTCTGAGTGAAGAATGGACGGAGAAGGTGGTCGAGCTAGAAAAGACAATGGCCGAGATTGAGAGAGCCGAGGATGCTCGAGTCTCGGCTTTAGCAAGGGCGGTAGTGCAAGAAGACACTATCCCTATCCTCAATTCTGAGCAGGACTCTGATAGGGCGACGACCGTGCTGAGGGAGCCGCGGCGAGGAGCGTATCAGTGTAATTGACTGGGAAGCTTTGAGCCTCGAAGACAGGGTCGCGATTCTTGAGACCAAGAAGGCGCAACTGTTGGCGCATGCTTAATCTGCCTCTACCACTGTCCCCCATCGCTTGTATGTGTTATGGGTCCATGCCAACGCCCAACGAGATATATACAAGGGTTAGTGGGAGGCAGGGAGTATTCCTGAGGCTGCCTTTGAGGATGCTCGGGCAAAGGCACGCGAGGCTCGTATTTCCTACGGTTACGACCCTGCTAGTCCGGAGGTGCTGAGGACCTTGAGATTGAGGATGGACTTCCTTCTTAGGATGAGGATGTTGGGGAGAACAACGATGTAGATGACATTGAGTGAAACTTTTTACTTTGTTTTCTTTGTTCTTTTGTTGTTTATTTTCATCTTTTTCTTGAGGGCCCATTTTGGCCTTTTGTAAGGCGCGACAATTGCACATGTACATTTGAATATAATAATTGGTTCACCTTTGTTTGTGTGTATTTTGACTTTCATTTTCCTTCTCGCCATTGTTTATGAGTCCTTGATCTTTTAATCGGGTATTCGAATAAGGGCGAATCTAGCTCGCTTGATCCGAGTGAGGTCGAATCTCGTTGTGTGAGTTCAGATAAAGTCACTTTGGATTTGTAAGTTCAGACAAGATTGACTTTTGATTTGCCAGTTTGGGTGGAGTCAACCTTGATTTGAATATAAGAATGAGGTTGAATTCGGACTTTCCAACTTGGGCGAATTCAGTTTTGACTTATATATTCGAGCGAGATCGAATTTAGACTTACCATTTAGAGTGAAGTCTCTTTTGCAAGGTGAGTTTTTCGATGGTAGGGGGTGAGCTCGTGTGAGGTCGAACTATGACCCGTTAAGAGTTTGATGGGTCTAACTTTGTTCTAATTCGGGTGAGCAAATTCCACTTGTACTCGGCGATAGCCGACGATGTAAGGGTGTCAAAAACATCATACGAACTTGCTCGAGCGATCAAATCGCTAAAATAACATCAAATTCAACGAATCAAACCTCAAAACTCATAAATTTCATTTTAAAGTTCATAACTTCAAAATTTTCCATTTTCAGGCCGAAACACGTCGAACGACGTCCGTTTTCAACCAAACTTTACTGGAAATGCTTAAACAATATATAAAACTTGTACCGGGTGTCGGAACCAAAATACAAGCCTGATACCATAATCTTTTAATCAATTTTCATTTTTATTTTCCTTAATAATTTCAGAAAAATAATTTAACAAAAAAATTCTTTTACTCGGGTTCAAGACCTCGGTTTTCAACTCGGGCATATGCCCGAGTCCCATATTTTTCTACGGACCTTCCAGGATACTTCGATCTTGGGTCCGGGTCCGTTTACCAAAAATATTGACGAAAGTCAACTATAATCATATTCATATCAAAATTCTTCAAATTTTTCACAGAATTCACATTTTTCAATATAAAAAATTTTCGGCTACGCGCTCGGACTGTGCACACAAATTGAGGCAATATAAAATGAGATTTTCAAGACCTCGAAAGTACGAAGCAGATTGTAGCATTGTAAATAAATAGGAGTAAACTCGCCCTAGACTTGGTTCCTTTTTTAGTATCAAAAATCTAAAAAAGGAAGTTTAGTATCACTATTTTCATGAGCGATCCCTAACAAGAACAATATTTCTTCGGAGGACAACATTACACATGGAAATTAAAGTGTTAGAATTCACAATATTGTTGAGCTGATTCGTTATTTGACCATCATTAATTAGGCAAGCAAACATCTCCCAGGTAGTTGAACAAAATTGGTAGGATCAACTGACACTGTCCTATAGCCTATCGGACAAACTATATGAAACAATTTTTTTTTTAAAAAAAGTCAAGTTAATTGACGATTTCTGTCTTCTTTTTCTTTTCTCTTTACTCCCTCAGTTCCAATTTATGTGAACTAGTTTGATGGGATGAAGTTTAAGCAAAGAAATGAGACTTGTGGAATTTATGGACAAACAAGTGATCAAAAGGGGTTCAGAGTATTTCTGTGATTATAAATTTAATGAGAGAATTAGAAATTTAAGCTAAATTATTTTTAAATTTAGAAAGGGTTCATTATTTTTTTAATGAACTAACAAGAAAATAGGTTCATATAAACTGTAACGAAAGGAGTAATTATTTTTGCGATTTAATTTGTTAGGTGCTTAAATGTTTTATATGTGCATGAACATCGGTGTAACCGTGAAAGAGCACGACCACCCTAATCCCATGGTGCCAATTAGCAAATTACCAATATACAATATTTTATTTAAAGCAATAAATTTAAAAATGATTACATAAATTAGTGGTTTATTAATTGTCCACCAAATATGGTTGATCCAAATTTAATCTATACATAACAAATCTCAAAAAACTTGATGACTTGAAAATCTCATGCTCCTCAAACCAACATAATTAGAGAAGATTAATAGCAATCAGACAATCCGATGCATCCTGTATTCATTAAGGGTTCGAAGAAGGGTTTCATAAAGACTCCTACCTTAATATAAGCATTAGCGGCTACTTTCACGACTCGAACTTATGCCCTATAGGTCACAGGAAAATAACTTTATCGGGTTATTGCCTTCAGGTAATCTAATAATAGAGTTGTAGAAATTAGAGCATAAGCATATGCTTCCTCACCTAACATCACACCAAATTCTTGTAGTCCCTCAAGACTTCCCCTATATATACCCTTTAGTACTAATAATCAAACTCAAATCACAACTTATAACTTCCTTAGAAAACAAAGCTTCAATCTTGAGCAAATTAAATTATTAGCAATGGCTTGCTCTAGCAACTACTCTATCCTTTTCTTGATCATAACATTATTGTCCTCATCAAGCATCACTACAACACATGCTGCTCGTAGCCTACTTCAACTTCCAAATTTGCCTACAATCCCATCATTGCCCCAGCCAACAATGCCACAATTGCCTACAATTCCAAACTTGCCAACTGCAGCTACATTGCCAACACTTCCAACAGCAACACCGTTGCCTTCTTTGCCTACATTGCCCAATGTGCCAACGATGACTCTGCCTCCAATGCCTGCCAATATTCCTATTCCCAACATGCCTTCAATTCCTACCATTCCCACTATTCCAACCATTCCTACACTTTCACCTCCTCCATCCAACTAGTTATCTTGCATCTCTCACTGCATTTGATCTCTACCGCGTGATTTGTTCAAAAACTTTTTCCTTTTTCTTTTGTCATTTTAATTTTTTGAGTGATTGTTAACGATGTATTTGTCTCATTTTTAATTAGACTCTGAGTGCTGTGCATTGATTGTCCTTTGTCCTAATGTAATACATTGTGATCTATGATTGATTTATGCGTATTTATCCAGTATATTTTATTGACAAATTAAGATCAACTTATATACATATTTTGAACAAATGGGATGCCATACATGCACGGGGAAAAACTAATTTCCTTGGAACTGCTACTTAATAATGAAAAATCAATTATTATGCTTTATAGTTCCGATCTTTATTATAAATCAAAAGCAATCGAGTAAAGATGTTTAATAGATCAGGCGAACAGACACAATGAATAATAGTTTATGTACAATAACGACCGCCTCACATATAAATAGGACTCCTTTTATATAGATCAAAATCAGCCCATTATCATATCATAAAACAGCAAAAATTATCTTCATTTCAATAAATACTTGTAATATCTTTCTTATACTGCGCTCATTTACCAAAAAAAAAAAAAATTTAAAAATAATAATTTACAACTTTTCTTAAGCATCTTCGTAGGATTAATATTAGCTATAGTTTGGACATATGTCAGTAACAAAGTTTTCGCATTTGAACGTTGTTATGCGAGAAAGTCCAAATAAGACCAGCAAAAAACTAATTAGATTAACACCTCTCCTATATGTCATACTCAAAAACAATATATTTCCACCTGCATTAGTTTAAATTCCTCAAAATTGAAGTTTGAAAAGTGATCATTATTGATTTTGTAATCAAGTGATCAGTCCACGTGAAAAGACTATATATATAATTCTTGTATGACAAGCTTATTCATATTGTACGTCACAAATTCGGATAAAATTAAGAGAAGGATTGTGATAGGCTAGTACTCAGCGAACGTAATATTGAAAAATTCATGATAAATTCTTACAATATAATTGCGGACGTTCTTAACCTTGTGGCATTGTAAATAAATGTATGATCCGATTAGTCATTTTGAGCAATAATTGCACTTTTGTTGAGTTATTTGGAGTGTTGATTAGCTTCGTATAATGTATTCTGGCTGTTTGAATCATTGGTTTTGGTTTCAGATTATAACAACCCTAAATGCTGTCTTAGGGACATTAGACGTCCTAATCTTCAGCTGATGGTAGCCAGAACTCAAGTCTATCTTTGAGAACACCCTTGATCCCTGGAGCTGGTCAAACAAATCATCAATCCTCGGTAGTGGATACTTATTCTTTATCGTCACTTTGTTTAACTGCCGGTAATCAATACGCATCCGCATCGAACCATCCTTCATCTTCATGAATAACACCGGCGCACCCCATGGAGAAACACTAGGCCTGATAAAGCCCTTCTCTAGCAAGTCTTGCAACTCATCTTTTAACTCCTTTAATTCTGGCGGGGCCATGCGATATCGCGGAATAGAAATGGGCTGAGTGCCCTAAGCCAGATCAGTACAGAAGTTAATATCCCTGTCGGGCGGCATACCCGGCAGGTTTAAAGGGGAAACATCGGGGAACTCCCGTACAACAGGAACAGAGTCAATAGAAGGAACCTCTGCACTATAGTCGCGACCATACGCCAGATAAGCTAAACACCCTTTCTCGACCATGTGTCGAGCCTTAACGTATGAAATAACATTGCGGGTGATGTGACATGGGGTCCCTTTCCACTCTAGTCGGGGTAATTCTGGCAAAGCCAAGGTCACGGTCTTAGCGGGACAATCTAAGATAGCGTGATACGGGGACAACCAATCCATCCTCAATATAACATCAAAGTCCACCATATCTAACAGTAATAAATCAACACGGGTCTCAAGACCCTCAATCACAACCACGCACGAACGATGCACCCGATCGACTACTATGGAGTCACCCACTGGCGTAGACACACAGACAGGAATATCCAAGGCATAACTAGATATGGACAAGCATGGTGCAAAGTAGAAAGAAACATACGAATATGTAGACCCAGGGTCAAATAGTACTAAAGCATCTCTATCACAAACCAGAATGGTACCTGTAATCACAGCATCTGACGCCTCTGCCACTGGCCTGGCTGGCAAAGCATAAAATCGGGGATCGGCACCACCTCTCTGAACTACGTCTCTGGGACGGTTATCCACGGGCTGACTTCTACCCCTGGCAGGATGGCCTGCACCTCTCCGGTCTCGAACTCTACCTCTACTATCCCTACCCCCACCTCTGGCTGGTCGGGCAGGTTGTAGGTCATCTGGTGCCTGTATTATGGGCGAGGACCCTGCTGCTGAGAACTGCCCGATGCTCGAGAGAAAAACCTGACAATGTGATCGGGGTCACCACAACCATAACAAGATCTCGGCTGCTGCGACTACTGACAATGACAGCCCGAATGACCTCCCCGAAATCTCTGAAGAGACTGAGCACTGATGGGCTGCTAATCTGGATACTGCTCACGAAAACCACGATCACCTGTACCACCCTGTGAAGCCTGGTTGACGGGCTGAAAAGGCCTGGAAGACTGACCCCTGCCATAAGAATCCCTGCCTCCAGATGAGGCACTACTGAATCTTCCAGAATGACGAGGCCTCTTGTCCGACACATGACTACCTCCCCGAGTAAATACTTGTAATATCTTTCTTATACTGCGCTCATTTACAAATAAAAAAAATTAAAAATAAAATAACAATTTACAACTTTTCTTAAACAACTTCGTAGACTAATATTAGCTATAGTTTGGACATATGTCAGTCACAAAGTTTTCGCATTTGAACGTTGTTATGCGAGAAAGTCCAAATAAGACCAGCAAAAAACTAATTAGGTTAACTCCTCTCCTATAAGTCATACTCAAAAGCAATATATTTCCACATGTATTAGTTTAAAAATGATCATTATTGATTTTGTAATCAAGTGATCAGTCCACGTGAAAAGACTATATATATAATTCTTGTATGACAAGCTTATTCATATTGTCCGTCACAAATTCGGATAAAATTAATAGAAGGATTGTGATAGGCTAAAACTCAGCCAACGTAATATTGAAGAATTCATGATGAATTCTAACAATATAATTGCGGACGTTCTTAACCTTGTAGCATTGTAAATAAATGTATGATCCGATCAATTATTTTGAGCAATAATTCCACTTTCATTCAGTTAATTAAAGTGTTGATTAGCTTCGTATAATGAATTGTGTCTGTTTAAATCATTGGTTTTGGTTTCAGATTATAACAATTGAAATGGAAATTGGGATATTAAAATTCAATATACCCAATTGGTAGATATATTTCAAATGAATTGTAGATTATTTGTATTATGATTGTAGATGCATTATTTTTTGTTTTCACAAATAAAAAATGACTAAAACTTCTAGAAATCTTTTACAAAAAATGCAATTATGTCAAATTTTTTAATTAAACTACAACCGAATGGGAATCCGGATATTAAAAATCAATGTGTCCGATTTGTAGATAAATTATAGATTATTTGTATTCTGATTGTAGATGCTTTATTTTGTGTTTTCACAAATCAAAACGAGTGGTAGTAAATGATGTACTGAGGGTTTGAAACCCTGTACTTACACTATACAGTGCTATGCTGAGATGAAACACGTGTCATGTGACGAGTGTGGTGGCATTGTGATTGGGGATTTGGACTTGGTCCTTCCCAATTGATAGTCTTATTGTGTATTATGACCGAGATATTGCTTATAATTGCGTAATTGGGCTAGTAGCCATGTTTGGGGCCTTGTGCCGACCTGTAGAGTATTAGAGAGGCTTACTAATGGATGAGCTATTAATTATTCGACTCTTACACTCAGCCGTAATTATAGCTGTATAGCATATCATGAGCCAGTACTAGATGTGTACTTTGAGAGAGACTACCTAGGGTGGGATTCCCTGTTCTAGCTGAGTGGGCCTGAGAGGCCAAGTCTATATTGACAGAGATAGGGTCGAGGACCCACTGTGAGATATTATATATATCTATATTGGATCGGGCTGCACGCCGCAACACTATATATATTGGATCGGACTGCACGCCGCAGTAATATACATGTGGACTAGACTGCACGCCGTAGTATTATTGTGCTTGGGCTGTAGGAGCCCCTTCGGAGTCTGCACACATTCCCAGTCAGCGTTGTTGTATATTGTTGGACCGGGCTGCACGCCGCGTAGTATATATATATATATATATATATATATATATATATATATATATATATATATATATATTGGATCGGATTGTACGTCGTAGTGATATATGTGTTGACGGACTGCACTCCGCAGTATCATAACGCTTGGGCTGAGGGGGCCCTTCCTAAGTCTGTATACACCCCCAGTGAGCGTTGTCAACGTTAAATGGAGCGGGCAGCACGTCGCAGCGTTATATATATTGGAGCGGGCTGCACGCCGCAACGTTATATATATTGGAGCAGGCTGCACGCTGTAGCATTATACATATATATACATATATATTAGATCGGGCTGCACGCCGCAGTAGTATGAGTGAGGACTAGGTCAGTGTGGGAACGTTGTGAGATAGATGTGGACAGGAAATGGGATTATTCGCTGTAGAGATGACTTACCTGTGAGGTTACCCTTAGAACCGTTTAGTGATAGTACATGTGTTCTTATTTTCAGTTGTTATTTGTTGTTATTACTCACTGAGTTGAAATATACTCACCTCACTCCCCTGCACTTTTTGTGTAGATCCACAGGTTCAGGAGGCCAGTTGAGCTATCGCAGCTGCTTCATTACTACTATTTCGAGGAGACTTCGAGGTAGCTGCCGGCGTCTGCAGGGCCTGATCTCTTCCTCCTTATCATTTTGTCGTTTCTATTCTGCCTAAACATGATTTGTGTAGAATATTTCATCTGTAAAGGCTCAGACTTGCGACACCACGATTGGTTGGGGCTGTATTTTGTTTGTTTCTATTTTCGCACTTAATGTTTTGACATGAAAACAAGTTATTAACGTTAATTGATCATTATTAATTAATAATCGGCTGGTAAGATGGATAACATGGTCGGGATTTCATAGTAATGTGTTAGGCGCCATCACGACTGGGGTTTGGGTCGTGACAAGTTGGTATCAGAGCCTAGGTTAACAGGTCTCGCGAGTCATGAGCCGGTTTAGTAGAGTCTCGTGGATCGGTACGGGGACGCCTGTACTTATCCTCAGGAGGCTGGAAACCTTTTAGGAAGCTTCAAATTCTTGAAATTCTTATCGTGCGTACTTGATTTAGCTTGAGGTATGATTCTTGAAATTCCTTCTGCACATTGATTGCGCACTCGAGTGCTTAGTGATAAATTTGCCTTGATGGCTTATGATTCCCCAATCGAGGGGCGAGATATAACATCCGTGAGTTCATGTTGAGCCAGTCGGGAGGACTTGAGGCCGGATCTTTGTCTATGGCTTGAGCACCAAGGATTCTGATTTTGTGAGCTGGAGTTATAAACTTATATATTTAGTATTATCCCTAATTGTGGGAATGTCGGCTAGATAGCCATGTGATATGTATCATGGTGGAAGGTGTGCTGAAATAATAAATTGAGGCGAAGCAGGCGGTTATCTCTTGCGGAGTTCCCTTAGGTGAGCTGATTCTTATGTGTAATTGAAAGGTATTTGATATGTATTATGATTAGATCGGGTGCCACACATGTCAGTGTATCAATTTTGATAATATAATTCGAGCAGTATTAAGATTTAGGTTGTTGATATACCTTGTAGTGTCTTGTCGAGTTGTGTACATCTATTGTTAGGATGGTTTTGGTGATTCTCTGGAAGGTGGATAGGCCAATTTACAAAGGAAACTGCGTCGAAATATTTGGAAAAAATTGGGACTTAGAAAAATATTTCTGTCACCTGGAGAGTAGTCTTAAACGTTGTGTGTGAATAAATACAAGAATTGCAGAAGAGTTAAGATTTCTAATTATTCGAGTCTCTACCAAAGCTTATATATGACTTGAGTTTAATCTAACTATAGCAGTGTGGCATCATTTGAGTAAGAATCCCATGAGTGGTTAAAAGTGCCTTGGTATATGGCTTCGAGCCAAGTTGGGGAGGTTGCTATTGACTAGCTGATTGCACGGTTGTGTGCTATGTTGATTCTGTCTCTAAGTACGTTGGAAATTTTGGTAAAGGTTATGGTGCTTTGTAAATGTGAAGAAATATTAGGGTGTTTTGAACTGTTGTTGGTAAAGAATATTCGGTGTATAGAAATGAAAGATAGCTAATTGTACCTGTATATAATCATGTTCTGCGATGTCAGAGTTCTAACAAGACACTAGTGGTTCTGTTCAATAAGATAGTTGAATTATAACTGAATAAGGGTGAATGACGCCCGAGAATAGTCTTGCGGTGTTCAAGATTTTACTTGGAACGGTCAGGTGTTTTAAGGTCATGCATGCTGCTAAAGACGGTGGCTTCATTAGAAGAGATCAAGACTTGTGTTATATTATGTGAATGATAGGATTCTATGTATCCGTATTGGAAGGTAATGATAACGAATCCAAATCGCAGGAAGTTCTTCAAAATAAAGTATTGTAGAAGGTGGTACTCTGGGAAATATTTGAGAGAGTATTCAGCGGCCTGTGAGCCCTAGACCGTGTAGTCTTGTGTATGAGTCTCGTGTGGTAACCTGAGTTAAGGTATTGTGATCCTTTAGTAAAGAAGAATATTAAATTAAAGATGATAATAAACCGGAACAGTATGAAAAGGACACGAGTAACTCCTGGTATGTGTTCGAAGTAATAAGCCTTGCAGATATGGTGCAACAAAGCTCTTGAGTGCTGGCAGTCGCGTAGCTCAGTGTGGGTAAAAATGACTCAGTCCTGGCAGTTAAACTTATGCAATGAATTGGAAGAAAGCATTTGTGATGTGTTTTACCGTGGTTTGAAATTGAGTATATTCCTGTCGGTATGCGAAGCATGGAATGTGTAATGATTTTTCTTCCATATGGGATCATGAAGGTCCTTGACTAGTTGAGTGCGTCGATATTTGCGGCGTAGGAGAGGGATAGAAATTTCCATGTATCTTGGTTTAGTATGGTATATGCGATGTGTCATGGAAAGTTGATAATGGCATTTTCAAGGTTTGAGATCAGTTCATATTAGATGGGAAGTCATTAAAATTCTCAAGCAGCATGGGCAGCTGCAGATAATCTGAGGATAAATCTTTCTGGTGATTAAGGAAAATGGTACTGCTATTCTAGTGATTTGGCAGACTATATGGTCAAAAGGGTAAGGTAATGTAAACTGATAATATTTAGTGGTATTGTGGTCCTCTTGTTGGATTGACGGTGATGATTGAGTTGTTGATGGCATAGGGAAAATTTCTGAATGGCTTTCGTGGTATGAATGGATGCTTGATGTGTGTTATGTATTCGTACGTTGGAGTGTGGAATCAGGCATAGTGATTCATGTGCTATATATGTGTTGGAGACTAGAAGTTCTCGTAATCCGCCTACGCAGTGGTAGTATATCGTGTGTATCGGCACCGTTTAGCGGTTATTGGAAATTGGAAGCCCTAGTGGCTCTCCCGTTACTTGATATGATGAATTTGAATAATGATATATGATTGCAGACTGGTTGTCATAAGCCAGGTTGTCTAGACTAATGTGATATGGACTATGTTAGAAAAATGTCACAAACTGCGTGGCAGAGTGCATCAGATTATGCTCCAGTAGGGTAGATGTACCCTAGGGCTAGCGGACGGCTAGTAGGTATTGCTTTGTCAGTTGGGCCTTCGTGGCGGATATTAGTGTAGAGGTATCTACCATTGATTCAGTTCCGGTATTGAGGGACTTTGTCGGATGCGTTTCATGTAGCCGAGCTTGAGGCTATATATATGTTTGTTGTAATGAGCAACTTGACTCGATGTGCATTCCCTTTTGCTAGATTTAAGCGTGGATTGGGTGGCATGCCGCCACATGTATGATATCAGGATCGGGTGGCACGCCGCCACAGGTATAGTATCTGGATCGGGTGGCATGCCGCCACATGTATGGTATCAGGATCGGGTGGCACGCCGCCACAAGTATAGTATCTGGATCGGGTGGCACGCTGCCACATGTATGGTATCAGGATCGGGTGGCACGCCGCCATAGGTATGGTATCTGGATCGGGTGGCACGCCGCCATGGGTATGTTATTGGAACGGGTTGCACGCCGCAACAATGTGATGTGGAAAAATAATTTCCTATATGTTACCTTGTATACAATACTTCCTGATTTCTGAGGAAATGTTCATATTGGGTACCGCTCGGGGAATAGCACATCGGTTGTGTCCTTTTAGGAATTTATAGCATATATTAATTGTATCATCGCGGGTGTGATTGATTGCTTGAGTTCAGACCTAAATATGAGCGTGGCTGACCGTTATGAGCATGGTGACTTGAGGTGCTTCAGGAGTAATAGTGTTTGGATAGAATCATGAGTTGTGGCAAGGCCACGTGATGTTATGACCTTTCGAGGAGGATTCAGATACTCTAATTCTATGATGTGAGACGAGATCTCGGTTATGTGTTGTGATGGTATTGAGGAATTTGAATTACAGCTCTTTTGTGTGAGTCAGTTGTCATGATTCGAGTGTGTAAAGATCATTTCTTATTGGAGCCTGTGTTGTGCTCGTCGTGGCTTAAGCCGATGAGGAGGTGTCATATTACCAGTGTGATGTGTTATTATTAAAATGATCGTTGGAGTCACTAATGAGTGCGACCATAAGTGATTTCAGCTAGATAGAAAGGTAATATCGAGGTTTGGCTCCAAAATCCGTTGTAATATCAGTCAAAAGAGAAATGGCTTCATAAATGGTTGATTTGAGGAATTGTTACGGTTTAGCGCGTGTTTTATTTATCGTTGGCAATATATGAAAGTGTTGGAATAAGACTTCAACTAATAAGAGGGTTCCATCGATATTTGGGTATTGTAGGCAACTGCAGTAAATAAAGAATGTTATTGTGGTCATATGAGTAAAGTGATGCAAAGTGTGAATTCAACAAAGTTATGAATTAATGTTTGGGTACAACGTGTGGAGATTGATATGGTGGTCGAATGATGGAAACAGACTTGGCAGGAAATTCAGGATGTTGGAATTTGGCGTAATGGCTTATTCGCTTGAATAAAGAATTATATCTACAGAATTATATAGCTAATGTGCTCAACTAAGTAGTGGTAGCACGGGAAGGTGCATGATGTGTTAAACAAGTTATTTGAGACTACATCATTATAGTTCTCAGCATGTTCGAGGATGAACGTATGTTTAAGTGAGGGCGATTGTAACGATCCGACCGGTCGTTTTGAGCTCCGGCGCGTTATTCAGCAGATTGAGGCCATGAACAACTTCATCTCAGGTATATTGACTTGTGTGTATGGTCAGAATTAAAATTCAGGAAGTTTGGAGTCAAATCTAAATGGAAATTCTCATTTTGAAAGCTTAAAGTTGAAGAAATGAACTAGGATTGGCATTTTGAGAAAATGACCTCGAAATTGGGATCTGAAAGTTCCAGCATGCTCGTATGATGATTTTAAACTTGGGCGTATGTCCGGATTTTGTTTTTGATAACCAGTGAGCATTTCGGCGTATATGGCGGAAGTTAGTATTTTAGAAGAATTTCATAAATTTGGGTTGGAAGGCATTTTAGAGTTATAGATGTCTATTTGGGATTCCGAGTCTGGGAATAGATCCGTATGGTGATTATGGAGTTAGGAACGCGATCGGAAGTGAATTCGGATGCCCGGAGGTCATTTTGAAGTCATTTGGCTAAATATAGGAATTTGAAGGTTTATGAGAAAATTCAACCGGAAGTGAAAATTTTGATATCGGGGTCGGAATGCGATTCTGAAAGTTGGTGCAAGTCCATAATATCGAATGTGGCTTGTGTGCAAACTTTGAGTCAATTCGGATCGATTTTGGTAGCAAATAGGACAATTAATCTCTTTAAGGAAAGCTTAAGTTGAAAAAGTCAACCCAACATTGACTTATGAGTTAGAGGGATCGACACTGATTTCCGAAGATTCGATTAGTTTCGGGGGATGATTTAAGACTTAGGAGCACAGTCGGAAGTAATATTGGAGGTCCGGTGAAGAAGTTAGCCTATTTTGGCGAACTTGGAATTTTTGGCGGAACCCGATCGATAGATGATATTTTGATCCGGGATTCGGATTGGAATTCTGACAGTTGCAGTAGCTTCGTTAGGTGATTTTGGATATGTCTGCAAATTTTCAGGTCATTCGGACATTGTTTGGTCGGGTTTTTGATCGAATGTGAATTTTGAAAGTTTAAGTTTGAATCGAATTCTAGGATTTTGGTGATTTTAGATGTTTAAGGTACCGTTTTTATGATCCGAGCAAGTTTGAATGAAGTATAGGTTGAGTTTGTGTTTTTGGTTGAGGTCCCGAGGGCCGCGGGGTGATTTCGAATGCCTAACAGGCATTTTTGGTTTTGGAAAAAGCTGCTGAAATGCAGCAGATTTTCAGCGCTAGTAGACCTATAAGGAATCACAAAAAGTGTAAAACATGAAAGTTGTAGACCTTCGTGTCTAGTTTCCAGAAAGCTAAACAAATAGTAATTTGGATATCTGTACTAGAAGTTATGATCGACGAAAAATGACTACTGGAGCAATAGGATGTACAACTTGTATAGCGCAGGTGCAAGGCACAACTCGACGAAGCACGTGCAAATTCTTTATTACACGAAATTGGTTTATTTCTTTCATTTATTTCATTTCGTTTCTATGATTTTGGAGAGCTTCAAGAGGGGATTTCACCGGATAAACATTGGAGGTAAGTTCTATGGTCTAAATACGCGATTTTATCTTAGAATCTTTAATTATTTCACTGTAAATGGGAGGATTAATGGGGGATTTTTGCCCTAAGCCTAGGTTATGGTAAATCGTCGATTTGAATGGGCAAATGGAGTCCGATTTTGATCAACTTTATATGTATAGACTCGTGTTGAGATAACGATTCTGAAAATGTAACTTTCGTAATTTTTCAAGAAGCGTACCAAAAGTCGGATTTTGACAACTTCGTGGGTTTTGGTGTAAATCGAGTTATTTCAATTGGGTTATGTCTAATTAGCCAATATTGATGTATTTTTATCGATTTTGAGAAGATTTGGCATCCTAGTAGATTGATTTGCGAGGCAAGCTCAAAGTGAGCGAGGACTTCTACCGGTTCGAGGTGAGTGGTGGTAGTAAATGAAGTACTGAGGGTTTGAAACCCCGTACTTGCACTATACAGTGCTATGCTGAGATGAAACATGTGTCATGTGACGAGTGTGGTGGCATTGTCATTGGGGATTTGGACTTGGTCCTTCCCGATTGATAGTCTTACTGTGTATTATGACCGAGATTAAGCTTATAACTGTGTAATTGGGCTAGTGGCCATGCTTAGGGCCTTGTGCTTATCTGTAGAGTATTAGGGAAGCCTGTGGAGCTAGATGACCCTTATATCATGCGAGATACATACACTCAGCCGTAATCATAGTTGTATAGCATAGCATGAGCCAGTACTAGATGTGTACTTTGAGAGAGACTACCTAGGGTGGGATTCCCTGTTCTAGCTAAGTGGGCCGAGAGGCCAAGTCTATATTGATGGAGATAAGGTCGAGGGCCCACTGTGAGATATTATATATATCTATATTGGATCGGGCTGCACGCCGCAGCACTATATATATTGGATCGGACTGCATGCCGTAGTAATATACATGTGGACCGGACTACACGCAGCAGTATTATTGCGCTTGGGTTGTAGGAGCCCTTTCAGAGTCTGCACACATTCCCAGTGAGCGTTGTTATATATTGTTGGACTGGGCTGCACGCAGCAACAGTATATATATATATATATATATATTGGATCTATATATATATATATATATATTGGATCGGGTTGCACGCCGCAGTGATATATGTGTGGATCGGACTACATGCCGCAGTATCATAGCGCTTGGGCTGAGGGAGCCCCTCCGAAGTCTGTATACACCCCCAGTGAGCGTCGTCGACATTAAATGGAGCGGGCTGCACGCCGCAGCGTTATATATATTGGAGCTGGCTGCACGCCGTAGCATTATACATATATATACATATATATTGGATCGGGTATAAGTGAGTTCTAGGTCTGTGTGGGACCGTTATGAGACAGATGTGGACTGGAAATGGGATTAAATGTCTTACCTGTGAGGTTACCTTTAGAATTGTTTAGTTATAGTACAGGTGTTCTTATTTTCAGTTGTTATTTATTAATATTACTCACTGAGTTGAAATATACTCACCCCACTCCCCTGCACTTTTTGTGCAGATCCACAGGTTCAGGAGGGCAGTTGAGTTATCGCAGCTGCTTCATTACTACTATTTCGAGGAGACTTCAAGGTAGCTGTCGGTGTCCGCAGGACCTGATCTCTTCCTCCTTATCATTTTGTCGTTTCTATTCTGCTTAGACATGATTTGTGTAGAATATTTCATCTGTAGAGGCTCATATTTGCGACCCCACGATTGGTTGGGGCTGTATTTTGTTTGTTTCTATTTCCCCACTTAATGTTTTGATATGAAAACAAGTATTTAATGTTAATTGATCAGTATTAAAATTAATAATCGATTGGTAAGATAGATAACATGGTCGGGCTTTCCTAGCAATGTGTTGGGCGCCGTTACGACCGGGATTTGGGTCGTGACAGATAAACTCTCGAATCCTATCAACATTGGGCACACAAACTCGCTCATGCAATCTCAATATTCCATCATCATCTAAGGTTACCTTCGTAGCACCTCCCCGTTGCACAGTGTCTCTCAGGTCACACAAATAGGGATTATCGAACTCTCTCTCACGGATATGCTCCAACAGAGAAGAGCGAGCGGCCGTGCAAGCCAACACCATACTAGGCTCAAAAATATCTAATCTCACAAATCGATTGGCTAAGGCCTGAACATCTAGAGCAAGCGGTCTCTGGCTGACCGGAATATAAGCGAGACTACCCATGCTGGCAGACTTCCTACTCAACGCATCAACCACCACATTAGCCATACCTGGGTAATATAAGATAGTAACATCATAATCTTTCAGCAACGCTAAGCATCTCCTCTGTCGCACATTTAACTCCTTTTGGTTGAATAAGTACTAAAGACTCTTGTGGTCCGTGTATACCTCACACGCCACGCCATATAGATAATGCCTCCAAATTTTTAAGGCATGAACAACTGCTGCCAACTCTAGGTCTTGAACCAGATAATTCTTCTCGCGGATTTTCAACTGTATATAAGCATATGCAATAACCTTTCCATCCTACATCAATACCGCTCTAAGCCCAGTACGGGATGCATCACAATAGACTGTGTAAGCTCCTGAACCCGTGGGCAAAATCAACATTGGTGCCGTAGTCAGAGCTGTCTTGAGCTTCTGAAAGCTTGCCTCACACTCATCTGACCACTTGAACTGGGCACCCTTCTGGTTTAACCTGGTCATAGGGGCTGCAATAGAAGAGAACCCCTCTACAAACCGACGGTAGTAACCTGCTAGCCCCAAGAAACTCTGAACCTCGGTCACTGAAACTAGTTGAGGCCAATTCTTGACTGCCTCAATCTTCTTTGGGTCCACGTGAATACCCTCTACTTATACAATATGACCTAGAAATGCAACCGAACTCAACCAGAACTCACATTTTGAAAACTTGGCATATAACTGATTATATTTCAGAGTCTGAAAAATCACTCTGAGGTGCTGCTCGTGCTCTACCTGATTGCGGGAGTATACCAGGATATTGTCTGTAAAGGCTATTAGGAACATATCTAGATAAGGCCTGAACACTCGTTTCATCAACTCCATAAATGTTGTTGGGGCATTGGTCAACCTGAAAGACATGACTAAGAACTCGTAGTGCCCACACCGAGTGCGAAAAGTTGTCTCCGAAATATCAGCCGCCCTGATCTTCAGCTGATGGTAGCCAGACCTCAAGTCTATCTTTGAGAATACCGTTGCTCCCTGGAGCTGGTCAAACAAATTATCAATCCTCGGCAGTGGATACTTATTCTTTATTGTCACTTTGTTTAATTGCCGATAATCAATACATATCCGAATCGACCCATTCTTCTTCATGAATAACACCGGCGTGAGAAACACTAGGCCTAATAAAGCCCTTCTCTAGCAAGTCTTGCAATTGATCTTTCAACTCTTTTAAATTTGGCGGGGCCATACGATACGGTAGAATATAAATAGGCTGAGTGCCCGGTGCCAGATCAATATAGAAATCAATATCCCTGTCAGGTGGCATGCCACGCGGGTCTAAAGAAAAAACCTCGGGAAACTCCCGTACAATAGGAACTGAGTCAATAGAAGGAACCTTTGTGCTGGAGTCGCGAACATATGCCAAATAAGCTAAACACCCCTTCTTGACCATGAGTCGAGTCTTAATATATGAAATAACATTGTGGGTGGCGTGACCTAGGTTCCCTCTCCACTCTAATCGGGGTGATTCTGGCGAGGCCAAGGTCACCGTGGTGCACAAATCAGGGGTTTCAACCCCTCAGAATATAATTTACAATTATTACACACCTCGAAACTGGCAAAATCTCTAACTCACGACGCCTTTGCCCCTCAATTCAGCCTCCACGCATGTCGAATCTATCCAAAATCAGAGCGAATATATCACAATATGATAAGGGAATAAAGTCCAAGCAAAAACAAACAATAACGTGCACAAATCCCGAAATTATCAAAATTCGAGCCCTGGTCCCACTTATCGAAACTCAAAAACTTTCACACCTATGGATTCCTTATCTCTCCACAAGTTTATACAAATTAAAATCATAAGAATCGGAGTCCATTTGGCCTATCAAATTCCTAATTTAAGCTATCTTAGGTTCCATCCCTAAACCACCATTTTTTACCTTTAATTTCTTAAGTTTTCAGCTCTAATCCATATATTTACAGCATAGAATCATGTTATTAAGTCCAAGAGTTCATACCTGATCAAAGCCCTTGAAACCCTCTTCAAGATCGCCCAAAAATTCTCCAAGCCCGAAGAAAAATATGTTACTCTTTCAAAATTTCGCAAAGATGAATTAAATATTTCTATCTAGCAGAAATCGCTTTTGCAATCAAAATGTCGCTTCTGCGACTTCTGCTTTTGCGGTCTCCTACCGCTTCTGCGAAAATTCCCACAATCCAAAAACCCGCTTTTGTAACTTAAATCCCACATCTGCGGCTTCGCTGATGCGGCTTCCCCAACTGCTTCTGCGGAATCAGCGCCCAGGTCCCATCACCGCTTCTATCGTCCAATCTTCGCACAAGCGAGACCGCTTCTGCGGTCCAAGCTTCGCAGAAGTGAAAACACCAGTTGCAGCAGACTTAGCAACTTGCAAAAATTCTAATACTCTCCGTTTAACCATCCGAACTCACCCCGAGGCCCCCGGACCTCAACCAAAAATATCAGTGCATCCTACAACGTTATTCAAACTTGTTCCAGTCATAAAAACCCATCCAACAACACTAAAATCATCAATTCACATCGAATGCATGCCTAAGTTCTTCTAAAACTTCCAAAACATGGATTCGATCAAAAACCCGACCAAAATAACTCCGAATGATGTGAAATTTTGCACACACATCCAAAATCACCTACCGAAGCTACATCAACTCTCGGAATCCCATTCCGACCCTCAGATCAAAATCTCACCTATCAACCGGAAATTACCAAAATACTAACTTCGCCAATTCAAGTCTAATTCAACACCAGACCTCCAAAATTATCTCCGATCACACTCCTAAGTCGCAAATCATCCCCCGAAGCCAACTGAATATCGAAATTCATATCCGAGCTCTCCAACACATAAGTCAATATCTGGTTGACTTTTTCAAACTAAGCCTTCCTTAAAGAGACTAAGTGTCTTATTTCCTTCTAAAATCAATCCAAGCCAACTCAATCACACAAGACAATAATTAGGAAGCATAAAGAAGCAAAAAAATGGGGAAAACAGAGCGGTAACCCATGAGACGACAGATCGGGTCGTCACAACAGGCATATACTTATTATATTATCTTTCACATTTTGATAAAAAAAAAAAGGGCCGACCCAGTTCAATACCCACTTCGTGGGTGTCTGGGGAAGGGAATACTCTAGGCAGCCTTCCCCCTGCTTTTTGCAGAGAGGCTGATTCGAACCCGCGACCTGACACATTTTGATAATTACTTCAATTAAAATTTAATCTAACTGTGTAATTATACTTGTACAACCAAACAGTAAACTTGTAATTATACTATAATTACACTATGATAAACAAATACGTCATGGTAATTACAAAATTGTGTAATTACTAGACTATGTAATTACACCAATTCCAATTACCTGGTGGCTTTCCAACAGGCCCTAGTGGTTTATTAATTGTATGTCCACCAAATATAGTTGATCCAAATTTCATCTACACGTAGCTACTTAAAAATCTCATGTTTCTCAAACTAACGAGAAGGTTGACTAATATAGTTGTAGAATTTAGAGCATAAGCATATGCTTCCTCACCCAACATCTCACCAAATTTTTGTATTCCCTCAAGAATTCCCCCTATATATACCCTTTAATTAGCACTAATGATCAAACTCACCTCAACTCAAAACACAACTTCACTTCTTTATAAAACAAAGCATCAATCTAGCAAATTAACAATGGCTTCTTCCAACATTAATTGTTCAATCCTCTTCTTGATCATAGCGTTGTCCTCATCGACCATCTCTACAAGTCGTGCTGCTCGTAGCCTACTGCAACTTCCAAACTTGCCAACAATACCGTCATTACCTCAGCCAACAATGCCACAGTTGCCTAAAATTCCCAACTTTCCAACAGCAGCTACATTACCACCATTGCCAACACTTCCAACAGCAACACCATTTCCTTCTTTGCCTACTTTGCCCTCTGTACCAAAGATGACTCTGCCACCAATGCCTGCTATGAATCCTATTCCCATCATGCCTTCACTTCCTACCATTCCCACTATTCCAACAATTCCTACACTTTCACCTCCTCCATCCAACTAATCTTGTGCCTGTCACATTTTAATTGTCTTAATTAATTTCCCTATTCGATCGTCTTTTTTTTTTCTCCTTTTCATTTCAGTCTTTTGACTGGTTCTTACGGGTTTATGTATCGTATCATGTACTTTCTTGAGTGTTATGTATTGATTTTCTCGTTATATTTTGAGGTTGATGATGTACAGATGAAGGCTTTCAACGTATTATCGTCGTATTTGCGTCCACTCTGTTCATGCGAACAAAGATTATAGATTTTAATTGACTAGAATAATCAGGTCAAAACCATCGGTTTAAAATGGGTCAAGTAAAAATAGGATTATAACCCGATATATTAAGTCATTATTCTTCTTAATTATCCGTTTACGAAGATATTCCACGAAAAAAATATGCAGCAAATTCAATTCTTGTGATCAATATTTGTGCAAGCTTTTGAGAGTGCAATCATTAAAATTAGGTGGAATGCTCATGTAATCAGAAAAACATGCCAAAAGTAACCATTAAAAAAACTGGCATTCATGCTAAAATGAGGATAATTCCATTAATTCTTGGTCAACCACTTGGGAGATGCATCTACACTAGAAAATTCAAATAATTAAGACCTTCATAGGTTAATTTCACCCATAGTTACTCAACTTTTATTTTGTATTAAGTTCATTAAATATTTATTTATTTTTCGTGAAAATGTCACTCTTCAACTTTATCTGTATATCATACAAAGTCACTAAATAAAATTTTGTATCCAAAAAGCCACTCAACTTTATCTAAGTACCATACAATTAATGTAACGCAAAGGATTCGATTTGCTCCTGAAAAATGGTGAAATAAGCTATATATATATAGCAAAATAGTACTCCTTCCGGTCCAAAATAAGTGATTTTTTGGCCTTTTTTTTGTGGTCCAAAATAAGTGATTTTTTTGGATTTCAAGAATGACTTAATGATATTTTTCCTACATTGTCCTTGGAGTAAATAGTGTTGGAATATGTGTTAGTAGTGTTTATGTGAAATAGTAAGGTTAAAATGGTCTATTCTATTGCTAATTAATGCTAAAAGGTGACTTTCTTAATATGTGTGAAAACATCCAAAAAATCACTTATTTTGGACTGGACGGATTACTTATAAACTCTTACTAAATTAAGCATAAAAAGTTAATTTGTCAAACACTACCGATATCAAATCGAATTCTCACGAAAATCCATTTAGTATGTTACAACTTACTAGTCCAAAATCACAGTAATTAGATATATTACAAAAACTCTCACTTAATACAAATTCAGAGAGGAAAATAACTAGACAAAAACACTCAATAATGAAAACAAAAAGAACAAGACAAACAAAATACAAAAGAAAAAAGAACTAAATTATACCCCTTCACTTTTTCCACAATTAACATCTCTCTGAATTCTCATTATGTCCAGAAATCTGTCTCTCTAGAGCTGTCCAATTTGTCAAACTCAAACTCATTTGGTCCCCTTAATGAACAAGAACAATAATCATCAATCACCATTATTTATCAGCAGTGATAAAGACGTGGACGTTTATTTCCCAACAAATCCTGGCCCATATTCTGTGCCAAAAAATTTGTTTTGTCCATTACCAATTTTAATGCTCTTCTAAATTGCCCTAACCCTTCTTCTCTACAACCATTTTCCAACATTTGTACCCATAAAACACACTTTATTCTGCCTCCTACAGTTGCCATTTCAGCCCTTATAATTTTCCCTTGTACTGTACTTAATGCTCTTCTTAAATCCATCATAATTTCTGCCCTATCCTCACAACACATTGTTGCTTTTACTAATAATGTTCCAGAATTATTACTGTTACAGTAACTTAGGTTAAGTTCATCTGTTTCACTTGGAAACATGAATTTCTTCACTGTTGTTTGATCATTACTGCCCATGTAGCTCATGAAATCATCGGTGTCGTCGCCGTCATCGGACATTGTTGCTCCTAGTTCTGATGTTGTCTTTTTAAGCTCCCTTACACATCTTACTGCTTCTGCTAGTAAAGATGCCTTGTCTGTCTGCCAAATATTTGCATGACCAAATTAATTAAGTTAGATGGATAAATTTTCACATATGTGTTTTTAGGTTTTTTATGTAAAAAAAATGTTTGTCTATCAGAGATTAACGTGGATCAGTGCCTTCTTGAGCAAGAAAATGTGCTGTTTATTTTAAGGGAAAACCTAGAAAAAAATATAATTAACACATCTTCGTCGTTCTAAAATGGCAAATATTTTGACCTAAATTATTCAGCCATATATTTTGGAAAAAATAATTGAAATCATTATTTGTTCGTAATATGATCAGTTTTTTTAAAAAGATTATAAATTTCAAGTTCCTAAAATCTGGTTTACGGTAGTTTTTAGGTGAAAGTTTTTCTACCACTAATAAAATTTCAAAGTTTTGTTCAAATAAAGCGTCCGAATACAACTTCAACGTAACTTAAAAAATTATTTTTCAACAAAACATAAAAACAAGTTTTTTAAGGTTCAACCAAAATCTATATCTCATCAGCTTAGACTAAGTGACAAAAAAAGGACAGAAACTAATTATCTAATAACGTACATCAAACTACATAGGATGGGAGCATATAACTTTAAGGAAAGGTAACAACTATATTAGTCAAAAACATCATTATGAAAAATAACCTAAATTATACCCTAAATTGCATTAATGAAGCTCCACCTCTAGAAATTAACTATATATGAAACCTAGCTATCATATATTACCTGGTGGGTAAAACCAAAAAGCAAAGAACTATTAGGGCCTAGGGACTTCATGATTATTGAACAGAACGTACATTATATTTCAAATTAATATTAGAGTAAAATAGTAATTAGCTACGAAGAGGTGGTAAAATCAAAACCATATTTAGTAACTAGGTCAAATAGTTATCAATACTTGCATTAGAATAGACTCTCTATTTTACGCTCCTAGAATTACGGTCATTCTACAAACCGTGCGTGAATGCAGAATGTTTCGTGCATATTGGATCATGGCATGTTTGGTGACTTGACCAGAGTCGACCATTTGCCACCTGTAGTTATTATATGGATCATAGTTGAAACATAATGAGTCAAAGCTGCAAAAAACTTACTTTAATAGTATTAGGAAGGAGATTACGAAGGGTAGCAAGATGGCCATTGATTCTTTTTCTTCTCCTTCTTTCAGCTTCACTGTGACTTTTATTAGCTGCAATTGCTTTAGCTTCAGCCATTGATCTTGGACTGACTACACTTGAACTTTCCACATTAAACATTTCAGGTGATGAATTTATAATTCCATGTAGAAAATTGTATGAATCTGAACAACCCCCTAGTTCATAAAAGCTTGGAAATGAATGGTTTATCATTTTTTTTTTTACTTTCACAAGTCTATAATGTAAGGAAAAGTAGGAATCTTGAAAAAACAAAAGGGAAGAATATATGATGATGATTTAAAAACCTGCTGATTAAGAGGTTTCTGAAAAAATGTTCTGAAGATTCTGTAACATATATTCTCATAAAATTATTTTGGTCAGAGAAGAGTTGATTTGATTGAAATTCGTATCTTTTAACATTGAGTTGGGTATTACTAAATATTGTGAATCTGGTTGTGGTATGAGTAAGTGAGAAACTGAGATAACTTTGCTTTTTTATAGTAGTGTGTGGAAGCATAAAGCCGGAATTGTAAAATATTATATGCATGCTTTTTGACTCATTCAGAATTTTTTTGATAAAATTGATTAGAGGACAGAAAAGGTAAAAATATTGATTCACCTACGCATATAACTATATAAAAAATGAGAGTATTATATAGCCGCTATAAAAATATAATCGAAATAATATATAATATTTGTATGTTTTTTTATATATGAATTCTTTATGTTATATATAAAAATTATACAAATTTTATATACTTTTTTGACTATTAGATATATATAAATAATTTCTAGAGCGGGCTAAAAGTAATAATTTCTCATAATTATAAAACGTATTCACTCCACCAACTTATGCGACAGTCTGAATGGGCATGAAGCAGTAACAAAAGAAAATTTTGAAATGAATGGTCTAAATATACATAATATTTGTGTGCTTGTAGGAATTTGTATCCTTAAAAATGCCATAATAACATTTACTAAATATAGTATAAACTTTCTCATTGAGGGTACAATAAAAGGTATAAAATTAATATTTTCAAATATAAAAATATATCCATTTTTTAGAATGAACTGATAAGAAAATATTGTTACATAAACTAGAAATATCATGGATAGAGTATCTCTTTAGGGGCTCTAGCTATGGTTTAGTGTTTGCCCTTGCTGATTGCATTTATTAAATTTAATCTTGTTTTAAAGAAACTGTAAGGAAATTAATTAAACTATAATTTGAATTTCTTTTCGTGTCTTTCTTGATTAGAATTTGAAATCAATCATGAAGGCATAGTACAGTTTGAAGGGCCGACCCAGTTCAATACCCATTTCGTGGGGTCTGGGGAAGGGAATACTCTAGGCAGCCTTCCCCTGCTTTGCAGGGAGGCTGATTCGAACCCGTGATCTGACACACCACGACAAGCAAGCTTACCGCTGAGCCAAGTCGGCCCTTTAAATAGGCAGCCTTCCCCCTGTTTATGTTTAGTACAGTTTGACTGAATATAATTAACACCTAAACCAATACACACATGTCCTAATTCTAAAGTTTCCCTTTTTGGGACTTTGAGCTTAGATTTGAAGAAAACAGGTGGCGTTATTGTTTGATGTTTTTCAAAAACTGAATTCGCAAATTCAGTTTAAGAGCTTTTGAAAAAAAAAGTTTTTTTTGTATAAAAAAATTCAGTGTCCGATAATAACATTAGACTTACAACTCAATAGATGGGTAAAATTCAAAAATAACCAGATTTACTACTGGTCGTTTAAAAATAGTCAAGTTTCAAAAGTCATCAAAATTTAGTCACTTTAATCTGAGCGAAAATACTGTTCAAAATCTGAAAAAATATGCCCGCAAATTTTACTAGAGTTCCAGCATAAATATGTTTGAACTCCCGTAAATTTTACGGGAGTTCCAGGATAACTATGCTGCAACTCACGCAAATTTTACTGGAGTTCAAGCATAATTATGGTGGAACTCCCGCAAATTTTACGGGAGTTCCAACGGTATAATTGTCCAGTATAATATACTAGAGTTTAGAGCACTAGTGCTCCAGTCTCCTGCAAATTTTACAGGAATTAGCAAAGTATACCGGTCCAGCATAATATACTGGAGTTCGTACACAAATGCACTAGAACTCCCGTATATTATACGAGACCATAATATACTGGAGTTCGTACACAAATGCACTAGAACTCCCGTATATTATACGAGACCGATCCCTGTTGCAGCAAAATAGTAGCTATTTTTCATTGACTTCGCAAACAATGGCTATTTTTTATTGACCAGTGTGAAAACTGGCTATACCATAAAATTTTAACTCAATAGATCCGTGCCGCATAATTAAGCACCATTAAATGAAAAAACGCTTCCCGCCAAAGAAATATTGCTCATGTTGTAATAGTTTCTTTTACTATTTTTAATTAGTATTCCATCTAGAGATGGTGGCGTATCAAGTTTTATAACAGCGGGTTCATCCGAACTCGATATTTTTATTGAAAAATATAATTTATGTATAAAAGTTCATTAAAATTACAATAAATACTATGTATGAACCTATAATTGGTTGAAGAAAACTAATAAAACTAATTGTTCATAATTGCAATTACCTATTGCAGACTTGGAATAGTAAAGTTTTCACTACCTATTGTAAGACAATATAACTTCTCCACAAACGAAAAATGAAGTACAAAAGGGAGAAGTGAGTTTTGGGGAATCTTGAATAAAAGGGGTATAACAAAGTTTCTGTTTACTATTACTCATTTGATGGCTTATATCTTCCTTATTGTATACATGTGAAGGTATAATTTTTATTTCGTATACATAATAAGGTCTAAGGTTTTTTCTCCACCCTTTACAATGAATTGGATATTTATTTTCATTTAATTAAAAGAAAACTGTAACAGAAGCAAGCACTACAGTGAGATCTCCATCTCCCTATAACAGCATCTATATATAATAAATATTCACTATAAAAGCTTGAAAAAAATTGGAATCAATTTTTATGTTACGTTATAGTATTTGTCATCTATAACAACACTTTACTACAGCAGCAAAACAACAACAAATTAAATTAATATAGAGAAATTTGACTGTATATATCTCGAGTAAAAATGTATCACGAGTAATGTAGATTTGGAAATCTTGAAAAGACTTGTCTGTTATTGGGTCACACACTAGTTATATAGAGATTATAATGTAGGAATTATTTATCCGGGAACTAATAATGAATAGATAGTTATATAAGAGAATATTGTTATACTCAAATTACTTACTTTAAAAGAGTATTGTCTAATTTAAATACTTTAATCTCCTTATTTTAATACACATATTATTATTTTACATTATATTTCACATAAAATAATATATACTCCATCCGTTTCAATTTATGTGAACCTATTTCATTTTTGGTACGTGCCAAAAAGAATGACCTCTTTCCTTATTAGGAAACAATTTACCTTTATGCAATGATTTATATCTGTGTCTCATTTTACACCATAAGTTCAAAAGTCTTCTCTTATTTTTTAAATTCAGTGTCCAATCAAATAGGTTCATATAAATTGAAACGGAGGAAGTAGATTTTTTGATAACTTAATGCAAGTAATACATAGTACAGTCAACCAAGTGTTCTGCTAATTATGCACCGGCTAATGATTATTTTTTCCTTGTGTGCTCAATCAAGATACTGTATTATTTAACCAAACTATCCCCGAGATAAAGAAATGTCAAAGTTAATTAATTAGTAAAGCAAGAAGGTAATTCTTTCATGTACACAAATTTTTGAGTCATTCCCCCTTGACATTATTATTCTATATCTGACAATAATTTAAGAGTACTTACATTTCTGTCCACTTGTTTGATGGAAAATTCTTTTGGTCAGGGTGGTATAAACATGGTGTATAGAAAGGACTTTAACTTTTAACATACTTGACACTCTAAACGAATTTTCAAGCTAGAAAGTTATTTAAATAAAACTGTTGTTAATCGTTCACAAAAAATAAAATTAATAATTTGAATAGCAAAATATGTTAGTACTTACTATAACATATTAATATTCACTACTAATTTTATATCATCAATATGTATACTCCTTTCGTTTCAAATTAGATGAGTTAGTTTGATTTGACACGAAATTTAAGACAAAAGAAGACGACTTTGAAATTTGTGGTCTTAAAAGTTTAAGGGGTAAAAAATTTGTAGGGCCGTGACATTTGTGTGACTATAAAAGCTATTCATTGAGGGTAAATGAGTAAAACAAAAAGTTTAAATTTGAATTATTTTCAAATTTAGAAATCTGTCATTTGTTTTGAACAGACTAAAAACGAAAGTACTTCATCTAATACGAAACGAATGGAGTAACTAAATAAAATTATTTGTGTGCTTTAAAGCGGCGATAAAATTATTTCCGTGTGATCTAATGATGAGGGACCAAGCCGTAAAATCAGTTATTGATGATGGCATTAGGATAGGTCAGGGGCAAAACTAAATCATTCTAAGGGTGGTCAACTGACCACCCTTACGAGAAAAATACAATAGGTTAAATGTTATGTTTTAAAAGTATATAATATATATTGAACACCCTTTATCGGAATTTTTTTCTACTTCTTTCAAGTTTAATATTTTTCTGAGCCGAGGGTCAACCGGAAACAGCCTCTCTACCCTTTCGGGTAGGGGTAAGGCCTGTGTACGTATTACCCTCCCCAAACCCCACTTTGTGGGAACATACTGGGTAGTAGTTGTTGTTGTTGTTGTTTCAAGTTTAATATTAACACCGTCAAAAAAATTTCTAACTTCGCAATTAGGATTTTACATAAATATGAGATACTACGTGCATCGAATTACTTTTTTAAATTAAAAAATATATGTGAATAAGCATGAGAACAGGAGTAGTTGAGGGTGTTTGAGATATAACAAAAAAGGGAGACAAAAAGGCAAGAAAAGTAGGAGGTAGAATATTGTTTTTGGTTTCACAAAGATGTGCTTTTAAGCTTTGACAGAGAATAGAGGACATTCTTATTCAAAAGCGCAATCATTTTCCGGCGCAGTTGATTACGGAGAATGCCAGAAGAATAACTTATGTCCTAGATTAGATGGAATTCTTTCTTTCTATCCTATTTTTAACTTATACATACTCTCGAGGTAAAAAAAATAAAAATAAAAAGATTTATACTATCATATTGTTTTACTATATTTGCCATATTTTCAAAGGGTTTAAGTTCTATAATGTAAAAAAAAATTATACGATTATGTTCGTTATAAAGTACTCTCTCCTATTCAAAATAAGTGTTCACTTAGCTATTTGCATATCCTTTAAAAAAATATTAATTCTTAGAAGAAAAAAATAGGTAATTTGGCTAAATTATCCCTAATTAAATTTTTTTATTTAATTAGTATATAATAGGGAAATGGAGTAATTTAAAAGACTTTTAATAACAACAATAACTCAGTATAATCCAACAAATAGAATCTGTGGAGGATAATATATACGCAGACCTTACCCGGGGATTCCCCTATGGATAGAAAGACTGTTTAAAAGACTTTCAAGGATATGTAAATAAGATTAGTTCTTTCTTAATTTGGTAAGTGGACATTTATTTTTTACAATAAAAAAGGCTAATTGGACATTCTTTTTGAACCGGAAAAAGTAATTTTAGGTGGATATGTTACATGAAATAATTGTAAGCTAATAAAAGTTGTAATGAACTTGCTATACTATGTAACAGTATATTGCTAATGTAAAAAACAATTGTTTCATCAATGCATAACTTAAATTCATTTTCAAAATGGCAAATTCACTCTTTATGGAGGATTAAATGCAAACATCTTTCAGATAACTAGATAGCATAAAAAACTATTATATTGTCGGTAATATACTCATTGAAATGGAGCTTAGACAAAGTGATAAAGATTGGTCACAGGTTCAAACCACATAAACAACCTCTGTAGAAATATAAACTAACAGTTGTTTGGCCAAATTTGTAAAATCAGCTTATTTTAAAAATTATTTTTATCAAAGGTACTTTACAAAAATTATTTTTTGGTACGAAATAGTTTGTGTTTGGCTAATTAATTAGAAAAGTACTTTTGAACAGTAATTAATGTTTACCAAGCTTTTAAAAACTCCTTCTCAGTATATGTTTCTCAAAAGTGCTTCTCAAAAAAATACTTTTGAAGAGAAACTACTTTTATCAGCTTCTTCTCAAAAGCATTTTTTTTCCTTCCAAAAGCTTGGCCAAACATCTCAAATTTTGGCCAAAAATGCTTTCAGCCCAAAAAAGCAATTTTGGCCCTTAAAAAAACTTGACCAAACAGATTATAATAGCATGTTTGGCCAAGCTTATTTTTAGCCAAAAGTATTTTTTAGGAGGTGATCTGAATCGCTATCGTTACGATGCGGGGCTCATTTGCTGACCGTAACGAACTTGACTCTACCCCTGAAAAAAAAGGGCGGGAAGACCTTTGAGCTGGGGAGGGATTGGGGTCACTTTTCTTTAGGACTTTAGCCCGTAACAAGGCTCGAAGACCTCCGGCTGGATTTGAAATGGATCAGGTAGGGCCCAATACAAGAACTATAACCCAACCTAGCTTAAGGCTAAAGCCATGGACTACACCCCCGTGAGAGCCCTCTATTTGACTAACATACTCCCTTTTGATCTCCCCGATACCTTCATATCAAAGCTGGGAATGATTGACATTCGACATTTCGAATCCCGTTGAATGGATGTGGTTCCGGGACTCAAGTCTGGAGTCGCCGGGTGATTTCAAAAGCACTTTTGGCCAAAAATTGAGGTGTTTGGCCAAGCTTCTCGAAGGAAAAAGGTGTTTTTGAGAAGAAGCAGAAGCAGTTTTAGAGAAGCACAAAAAAGTAGTTTCTCTCCAGAAGCACTATTGAGAAAAATACACTTAGAAGCAGTTTTTTAAAACTTGGTCAAACACTAATTGCTGTTCAAAAGTGCTTTTCAAACTAATTAGCCAAACATAAATTGTTTCTTACCAAAAGTACTTCTGAGAAAAATATTTTTGAAAAAAAAACACTTCTCAAAATAAGCTGATTTTTGCAGCTTGACCATGCGGGCTATAAGACTGCATATGTAAAATTCAATACCATTCGACCAGAACATAGCCAAAACTTAGTGTGCCGGACTTATAAACTCATTCTACCTCTTTTATTCCCTTCCTATTATTTTGTTTGGGGTCCCAAGAGAACCAAAGGTAAAAAAACAGCCTTTAATTCTGTCTATTCCATTGTCCCTCCACTAAAACCATGGGGGCCCAAAAATATGAAAAAGAAGAGACTCTGCAACTGTTAAAACTATACACAGTGTCTGTTTGACCTTTATATGGTTGAACATAAAATACAACAGCATTGGTCTGATTTATTAGAGCTATATCGTACCGTTGAAGCATCGCGATTTTTCTATAAGCTCCAAGGTTATTTTAAGAATATCTTTGGTGCTAAAAAAATATTTTACAAAAAAGAACTTTATTTTGACAGCTAAAATTAAAAAAAAATAACTTTCTTTGCTTAGGGTTTTTCTGAAAAATATTCTCCCAGTCGTATCAAACACATCCTTAAGTGTTGCTACCATTCATATTGATTGATGGAGTACACGTGTGTTGATGTACCCCATTTCATATATGATATATCAAACATGTATAGAGTTTAATTTTCCATTTATCTTGAGCTACTATAATATTTTGCTGGAGTCAATAATACTCTTTTGCTTTTCTTTTTCTTTCTCCTCCTCTTTCTCTTTCATTTCTCCTGAGCCGAGGGTCGATTGGAAATAATATTTTTGCTCTTTCGGGTAGGGGTAAGGCATGTGTACGCATTACCCTTTTCAGACCTTACTTTGTAGAAATATAGTGGGTAGTTAATGATGATGATTATTGAGCTATGATAACATATTTTGATAGTGTAAAAATTCATTATAATTGTAGTGAAAAAACAAAAATTATATATCTATATATATACCCGCTGAATAAATCTTAAATTATACCAAAATGAGCTACGTACGTCAAGGTCAAGTTTAAAATGTAGCAAACTGGTATATCGTGATTCGAAAATTAACAGAAAATGTCTCTGAATGTGGCGATGATAACGATTAGCGACGAAGATTACCCCATAAGAACTAAATA
>JASVEL010008721.1:0-64374 GCA_032618575.1 Nicotiana noctiflora | reverse complement strand
CATAGCTTAGTCACGTCAGAAGAGTTATGCGGACCGGACAGCGATGTGTCTTATTTAGTGGGTGAGAAGGTGTTGCTGAAGGTTTCGCCTATGAAGGGCGTTATGAGGTTTGGAAAGAAAGGAAAGTTGAGCCCAAGGTTCATTGGACCTTTTGAGGTGCTTAGGAAAGTTGGGGAGGTGGCCAATATACTTGCCTTGCCACCCAGCTTGTCGGGAGTTCACCCGGTGTTCCATGTATCTATGCTCCGGAAGTACATTGGAGATCTGTCACATGTATTAGACTTCAGCACGATACAGCTGGATGAGGACTTGACCTATGATGTGGAGTCGGTAACCATTTTGGGTCGACAGGTTCGTAAGTTGAGATCTAAGGACATAGCTTCAGTGAAAGTGTAGTGAAGAGGTCGTCCTGTGGAGGAAGCAACTTGGGAGACCGAACAGGAGATGCGGAGCAGATATCCACACTTATTTGAGGCTCCAGGTATGTTTCTCAACCTGCTCGAGGACAAGCGTTTGTTTAAGTTGGGGAGAGTGTAACGACTCGACCCGTCGTTACGAGAGTTATCGCCTCATTTTCTTCATTTTATACTAATATGCTAATTTATATGTGTTTGGAGATTTAGAAGCAAATCGGGTGGAATTTACATACAGATGAGGCAATAAACCTCTTTATGAGAAGAATAGTTTGGAAAAGTCAACCGAACATTGACCGATGAGTTAGGAAGCTCAGAATAGATTTTTGATGATTCGACTAGTTTCAGGGGATGATTTATGACTTAGGAGAACAATCGGAATCGAATTCGGAGGTCCGGTGTAGATTTAAGCTTGAATTGGCTAAGGTTGAATTTTTTTGGCGAATTCCGAATGGTAGGTGATATTTTGATTCGAGGCTCGGAATGAAATTTCGAGAGTTGTAGTAGCTCCGTTAGGTGATTTTGGATATGCGTGCAAAATTTCAGGTCATTCGGAGGTGTTTAGGTCGGGTTTTAGATTAAATGTTAGTTTCGGAAGTTTTAATGAAATTTAGGCTTGAATCTATGAGAAATTGGCGATTTTGATGTTTATGATGGTGTTTTTATGTTGCGAGCAAGTTTGAATGAATTAATGTGATGTATTTGTTCTTTTTGTTGAGGTTCCGGGGGCCTCGGGATGATTTCGGATGCCTAACGGGCAAGTTTTGAACATATTACTGCAGCAGAAAAATTGCAGACAATTTTTGTTCCATGCGATCGCATAGATAGGTCTGCAATCGCATAGAAGGAGCTAAAGGGGGTGGAAATTTACTGTATGCGATCGCGTTAAGGGGTGTGAGATCGCATAGATTGATGAAAATGTACAGTGCGACCGCGATAAGGGTTGATGCGATGGCGTAGTGTAAGGGGGCAAAGGTATGCGATCGCATGGTGAGTCCTGCGATCGCAGAGAAGAAACTTGTGGCCCTCGGAGATTGCTCTATGCGATCGCATAGAGGTCTTGCAATTGCATAGAAGGGAAAAATGGCCGGAAATTTTACTCTATGGGATCGCATAGGGGCATTGAGATCGCATAGAAGGAGGCGTCTGAGCAGAATAGTTTAAGTTAATTGCAAACACGACCCTAATCATATTTTCTCTATTTTCACTTCGGCTAGAGAGGGTTTTGGGAGCTTTGAAGATAGAAATCAACGGGTAATTCCTGGAGGTGAGTTCCTTGACTCAATAACACGATTTTATGCTAGAATCAACACAAAAATTCATGAAATTGGGTAGAATTTGTGAAGAATTAGGGCCTAAACTATGAAAATGAGTTTTTGGGTTTTGAAAGGCCATTCAAACTCTGATTTCGATAAATTTTATATGCACGGACTCGTGGTGAGACGGAAAATCTGTTGGTATAAATTTCAGAATTTTTTGAGAAGTGGTCCTGGGGCTCGGGTTTTACCAACTTCATGTATTATTGCATTTTTCAAGTAATTTTGATTGAGTTATGTTTCTTTGACCCATATTGATGTAATTTCTGTGGTTTTGACTAGATTCGACGCACGAGGCAGCAAATTTGAAGGAAAAAGGTATCGCGGACAAGTCCACGGCCGACTAGAGGTGGGTAGTTAGTGTATATGGTAGCCTGAGGGCTCGAAACCTGGCTTAGCACATTGTGACGCTATTAGGACGTGGCTCGCACCCCATGGCAGGTGCGGGATTGATTATGACTAGGGATTGAGACTTGGTCCATCCCGAATATGAATAATATCATATTGGCGGTTGAAACACACATTATGTTAGATATATTTGTGGGATGTAAGCCGTGTTTGGGGCCTTGTGCCGACCTGTAATATCCCTAGGGGATAGATATATATGTGATAGCTTGGTTTGCATAATCATTAATCTCAGTCCTGGTTCGAAATCACTATTATGAAATGCTAAGTCACTTGTTCTTGGAAAATTAAATAAAATTAAAGTATTTTTCATTGTTAATGAATTGGAAACTGGAAATAAATAATTTGAACTGTTGTGTGACTCATATGCATGTTGTGGACTGAGGATGGATCGGGCTGCACGCCACAGCAGATGATATGAATATTGCGCTTGGGCTGAAGGAGCCCCTCCGGAGTCTGTACACACCCCCAGTGAGCGTCGTCGACGTTAAACAGATCGGGCTATGCGCCGTAGCGGTCATGTGCATTGCATTGCATTTTTATTTGTAAATTATCTATGCTAATTGTGATTTGCTGTTGTTGTTAGTTCGTGGTAGATATCGGACTGTAGTTTAGCTTTCCTTTGTGGTATTCTGTGGATTTTCTACTTTCAGTTATTATTATATACTTTTTACTCACTGAATACTTAGTACTCACCCCTACTCCCTGCACCTTTGTGTGCAGATTCAGGTACACAGGAGGGTTAGACGAGCACTCCAGCCTATATCAGAGTTATCTGAGTTGTTGAGGTAGCTATCGGCGTTCGCAGAACCTAGCTTCTCTTCTCATTTCAGTTATTACTTTATGTTCCAGACTTGAGTATTTTATTCAGTATTTCTATTCCTATTTAGTCATGGTTAGAGGCTCTAGACTCGTGACCCCAGATCTTTTGAGAATGTCCTTCGATATTCGAACTTCTCAGTATTTGATTCTACTATTATTATTGGAGTATATCTATTGACTCTTATATTTTTTTTGAATTCGTCCTTTTGGGACTAGTTTTCTATTTGGAAACAGTTATTGATCTGGCTTGCCTAGCTTTAGTGTTGAGCGCCATCACGACCGAGTTTGGGTCGTGACATCTTCTTATTCCAGTTTTATTTATATATATATTTTTCAAACTTGAGTATTTCTTTCAGATATTGTTATCCAATTTTGTTTAGAGGCTCTAGACTCGTGACACCAGATCTTTGGGAGTGTTTTATCAGTTTTTGCACTTCTCAGTATTTTCTTCTATAAGTATTGGATTATTACTCTACAACTATTATATCCTCCTTAAATTTTTGGTATTGAGACTTATTGTTGAGATGAGAACGATGGTTAGTCAGGCTTGCCTTGCTGTAGGGTTGGGCACCATTACGACCGGGTTTTGGGTCATGATATGGGCCACCTGGATTCTTTAATTCTTCCAATAGCTGACACGATCCCCGATACATCTACACTGAAATTATACTCCAACAACCAAGGTGCTTCCGCGGGGTCGGTATGTTTATCAAAATCAATCTTACTCTTAAGTCCCCGAGAGCTCTGACCTCGATCATTTTTGTGATCGTTCCGAGGAGCGTTATGCCTTGAATTGTTATTTCTTCAATCGACATATAACTGATACTTCCCTGTTTGATCTTGGTTTTCTGTCTATATCCATCGGGGCCTTAACTACAATCTATTAGGATGAACTGAACCTGAGAGGGCTCCCAACTGGTCGTCCTCGACCCTGATCTTCGATTGGTAATGATTATGTACTTCTGACCAAGTCACAACTGGGTACTCGATCAAATTTTGCTTCAGTTGTCGTGACGCGATTGAACTCCACTCGTTCAAACCTTGCATAAAATCTTGTACTTCCCTATCATCCTAGATCGGTGGTAATCCCATTTGATTCATTTGAAACCGGAATACGAACTTCCTTAACGTCTCATCATTCCTATGTTTTATCTTAAAAACGTCTGATTTCCTTGTCGCCATGTTTATGGCCCCGGCATGTGCTTTCATGAAGGCGTCTGCCAACATAGCGAACGAATTAATGGAATTCGATGGCAAGTTGTGATACCAAATCATGGCTTCCTTTGCAAAGTCTTCCCAAAATTTTCAACAATACTAACTCGATCTCATCATCATTTAAGTCGTTTCCTTCAAAGTGTACGAGGTAATGTGTTCATTAGGATCAGTTGTCCCATTATATTTAAGTATATCGGGCATGCAAAATTTTTTATGAATGGGCTTTGGAGCCGCAATCGGAGGGAATGGCTTTTGTTTGAATTTTTTGGCAGCCAAACCTTTCAAGACTAAGGGTGCCCCCTATATTTGATCGACACGAGAGTTATAAGTCTCCATTTTTTGTTATTATCCTTAATCTTTCTCCCCGAACTCGGTTCTCTTGGTAAGTTCCTCAAGCATCCTCAAAATTGTGGGGTCAGTCCCCGAGCCATTACCGTTTGATCTTTCTTGCACCGGCTCCGTATGTCGAGTGTTTTCTGGTTTGACTATACTTCAAGTTTTGTGCTGACTTTGAAGATGAGCGATAACAACTTATTGAGCTTGAAACATCTCGAATATTACTTGGAGGCTGACGCTCCCAACTTCTATACCCTGTGTTCCTTGTCCACCGGATCGAGTTTCGCTACGTACACTTCCCCCGGGGTCTACGCCTAAATCCACATTCAAAGAAATGTGTGAACTGACATCAGCTAATTTCACATTTGGCACTTTTCCAGGGTTAATTAGTGGTACACCAACCCTTTTATTGTTATTTCCATGGAATCCAAGACCATCGTCGCTATGTGCGGGTGCGTTTTGCGAGTTTCACATGTTTTAACATAAGAACAAAAATACTTGACAAGAACAAGTGTGAAAATAACGTGTGTCATCAAAATCAGTACCGAAACAGCCACTATTATCTTTAGCCCCACGGTGGACGCCAAACTGGTTGCCTAAAAATACGAGTAACAATTAAACTTGATTTATGGTTTTAAAGATATGTAAATTTGGTTTAATACTAATTAATAACCAAGAAGTCTAACATGTAAATGAAAGAAATAAGTAAAATCAAATAAGTGAGCAAGCCAGTCTCAACCTCGAGCTAAGGCGACCTCGAGATAGGTCAAGAAGAACAAATTAAGAACAATAAAGTTAAAGGACAATTATGGTGAGCAATGATCAAGAAAGCAAGAGAGTATATTCTTTTGCCAATGATTGATGATGGTTACAAATGATTGGGGTCCCATTTATATAATAGGGGAACCCTAAATAAGGTACATTTCTGTTTATTGGAAAGAATCTTATTGGGACAACTGCCTAACTCCCTAGTACGAATTTGTACAAATCTGTTCCGGATTTATGTCATTATCTTGGGGACATGGCATGAATCTTACTCATCCTGTTACAAACCCATAACGACATTATTTCGGGGTTGATCACACTAGCCTCCGACGTTCCTCGAACACTTAAATCTTCAAGCCTTGTGTTCTGCCTTCGGGCTCGAACTCGGTCCATAGTGAGTCTATTCCTCGATGCGAACCTTGTGTTCCTCAATGTGAGCATTCGGGCCCACAAAATTGAGGCACATGATTTTACCGTGTACATAACTCAAACTCAAGAATTCAATGTGCTACTTTGATAGAGTAAAAATAATTTGACCACTATCACTCATTAGTTCTTTTTGTAGTCTAACTATTAATACTCTCCTTTATCTATATCTATATTATATTAAAAGCATGAAGGCCCTTAGCGAAATGTCGTTCGTCTTTTTTACCCTTTAAAAACCAAGTTCACATTGGATATAATTGTAATTTAGATTATCTTCATAATATTTTAGACATTTCATTAGATTAAAATTTGGTTATTAATTTTACCTTATTGAACTAGGTAGAAGGTCCTAATATTAAATTTTCTTCTTTTGTTTGGCCCGTATTGAGGGGTAGTCCTTTAAGATTATCTAATATATAGGAACTTGAAGTAAATTTGTATTATAACTCTTTAAATGAAGTTCCAATACAGATAAATTAGACACGGTGGTGATCTTAAGCTTATGCAAAGTTAATAACTATAACATACATGTATGCTATTCTAGGTAATAGAAGAGATGACAATTGGCAAACAAATATCTTGGGGTGTCGAAATAATTTGCAAGTATTATACATAATATAAATTTGTTAGAGTTAAGTTATATTACTATGCAAATTAATTATAATTATAATTTAATTATTTTTTAATATATTCTCTAGGACTTTAGAATTTATTGCCTTAGATAAATTCTTTACTTATTTGAATTATGCAATATAATTAAATTAGCACATTAGAGTCAGCTATATTTTGTCTATTAAATCCTTCCATTATTGAACTATTACCATCTACATAGTTATTATATTTTTTTATTTACGTCAGATATCGTTAAAAGTTTTTATAATTTGTAAATATTTTTTTATTTAAAAATATACTTCATATTTTAAAAGGCTGTAATTTAAACTTATTTTTTGTTGCTCAAGATTGTAAAATCAACTGAAAAGTTGATTATAGTTACTTTTCTAACGTTTAAGACTTATTTTTTGAGTTTTCAGTATTTTAAACACACAAGAAATAGTTAGGCAAGTTCTGATTTCAAGTCCTTGTCCTAATGAAAAGTTGAATCAATCCGAACCACTTTACATACCGAATACTAATATAAGTTATTTAATAAAGGAAACAAAACTGAAATTTCACTAGGGTTTATCAGAGCACTCTAATTAAAATATTTTTAATTAAGTATATTTATTCAATTAAAGTACTAATTTTGGAAATCAAATTAAAATATATATATATATATATATATATATATATATATATATATATATATATATATATATATATATATATATATATATATATATATATATATATATATATATATATATATATATATATCTATATTTTTTTTTTTTTGCATTCTTGTGTGTAAGGTGAAACTTCGAATAAATCATAATTGAGATTAAAGGCATATCATGTGTTTATTTCTGATTTTTTTGTTTTTTTTTTCTGTGAATGTTATCTTTTCAATACTAATAATTTTGTTATATAATTTATAACATAATATTATTGCAAAGTTTTAAGAAAATATTTATTGAGATAAGTTACACGCGCAATGCGCGTACCCAAAGACAAGTAGTTTAAATGAGAAAATTTGATTAGACAAAAATTTAAGAAAAAAAGGATGAAAAGATTTTGAATTTGTAAACATAAAGGCTGCTGATCTAACGAAGGGAAATTTTTTTTTTAGTGAACCAACATACAACAACAACAACAACAACAACCCAGTAAAATCTCATAAGTGGGGTTTAGGGATGGTAGTGTGTACAGAGACCTTACCCCTACCTTGAAGGGATAGAGAAGCTGTTTCTGAAAGACCATCGCCTCAAGATAATAAAAGGACAAAGGAAAGAATATTAGATTCACCACGGAAAATATAGGAAAAAAGGTAACATAGAATGTAGGAAAAAAGAGAAAAAATAAATAACTAGATAAATCGAAGCAAAACGATGGTTAGTAAATGTAATCTGCAACCAAAAATATAAAAAAGTAAGACATGATATTGCCCTTACCTATCTTAGACAAAATCCAACCGAGCTAGGCTCACAAAGGTACAAAGTAATGCGATACTCACCTACCTCCTAGCCTACAACCGAAATACGCGATTTCCATAACCTCCTATCAAGAGTCATGTCCTCTGAGATCTGAAGCCTCACCATATCCTTCCTGATCACCTTTCCCTAATACTTCTTTGGCCGCCCTCTACCTCTTCTCGTGTCTTCCACGACAAGCCGCTCACACATCCTAACCAAAGCATCTGGGCTTCTCCTCAGTACATGCCCGAACCATGTGAGCCTTACTTCCTGCTATCTTGTCATCAATAGGGGCCACGTGCACCTTCCCCCGAATGTCATCATTCCTAATCTTATTCTTCCTAGTGTGCCTGCACATCCACTCCAACATCTTACGTTAAATGTATTGTGGAAAGTGAATTAGTAGAACATTATGTTTTTTGTGAAATTTCTATTTTATGATGCCTTAGTAATACCAAGTATGAAAATCATGTAATGAACGTTACTTAATTATATATATATATTAACGTGCTAAAAAGAAAAGTGAAATAACAGGCAAAATGCCGAAAGTTTTAGCCCTGCGAAGGCCAAACTTTAGACGCGAATTTTTACAACTTTAGTCGCGTTGAAGTTGTTTCGAAATGGTTAAACTTGCAAACTTTTACATGCTGCGACTATGATTTAAATTATAATCCCAAAATTGGCTATATGTGCACTTGTCCCCAATTGATAGATTGCGGCCCGAAGCCCAAATTCTTGCTCCAATTCTCTTTGCGCAAGTCGCACGTTCTCTTCTCCCTCTTCTGCCGTTAAACTTGCAGCCGTCGGTTCTCTTTCTAATTAATAACTCTTCAAAATTCTGTATCTCTGACCCAATAAAATTGTATGTATTTCTCTTTCTATCTACAGATAATTTCATAGTTTCATTTTTTTGCAATAATTTTAATCGTAAAAGCACTAATATTTGTGGATTCGATTGTAATGTTGCATCTGTTCCCATTGCTTAAATTAAACCCTCAATTTTGATATCATAGTTGTGAACTGACTGCTATATAAACGTGCTCCAAAAATACACAAAAAAAGGCTCCAACTAGTTTGAAATGGAACCCTGCTGCTTTGTTTCCTCTACTTTTTACTTTAAATAACACTCTGCAATGTGCTATTTTTAGCTTCAATGATTATTTTTGAATGATAAATTTATAATTGTGATTGATCTAGATGGCACTAAGAGGTGTTTGGCAGCTAAAGAAGCTGGTAGTGAGCTATTGCAATTGGGGTGGCAGTAGCAGAGGAATAAGGTATCATTTCTTTTTAGTCTGCTTAAGAAAAATTGACCTCTTTCTAAATTTTGAAACAATCTAACTTAAACTTTCCATTTTTCCCTTAATGGCAAGCTTTTGTTGTCACACGAATGTTATGACATGTTTAGGATCAGTAGTTCAAAAGGTCTTCAGTTCTTTTATAAACTCGTGCCCAGTCAAATTGGTATACATAAGTTGGATGGAGGGATTGTGTATTTATAGGCCTGTTACATTCAATGAGACTGTTTCTACTTGGGATTGTGGAGTTCCATGTAAAACGAAGTGGGAACGGAAATATGCAAGAACTGAAACTTATAGAGAATCAATACTTTAATTCAACTATTCTAAGGAATGTGGCAATTGCAGATAATGTAATTGCAACCTGAAGCAAAAACTGGAAGTTACTCCTAAAAATAAAGAGACAAGAAAGAGGTTTATACTTTACATCGTTTCAGCCTTGACAATGCGTCTTTATGGATAATTATCCCACCTTCGCAAATTTAGAAGTGTTTCACGCGTATCTTTATGTATCTCAGTTTAATAACTTCTTCTGAACCTTGTTGTCTTATAATTTTTGGTGCTAGTGAAATTTGGTCAACCAAAATGGGAATGATCGGAGCATTTTTAGTTCTTTGAGAAGTTGGATGAATGATAATGTTATTAGTCTGACTTTTATTTGAATTTCTTTTTCAAACCTAATCGGAATATTGGCACAATCTCAATACAACAAGAAAGTTTGTTTTTTCATGTGGAAATCAATTAAGAAGCATTGCTGCATATATTTTGGTTTGTGTTAATTGTTATTTGTCTGCAGACATGGTATATTGTTGATGGGCCATACTGCAATTTTACATATGAATTGTTCAGTCCTATTTGAAGTTTAACATGTAGGAATTATAATTAGAGGAAAATACTGACTCTTGATTGTTAAACAAAATGGGGTAACAATTATTAATCGGACTTTTAGCAGAAAAGAGGAAAAGGAATGGGCTGCTAGATTTCTAATGATTGAGGTAGAGGAATATATAAAATAGTGGTTCTAACTTCTATGGTATATATTAAGGTATGTATCTTCCATTTCAGGGCATTCATGGAGTCTGAATTGCCAGCATTCAAGGAGCAAAATCCACAGCTTGAGGTGGTCACTGAACTCAATCGTGGTCAACATCCTTTCTTGAAGGGATTATACAGTAAGACCTCTCAACGTTCTCTCAATTCTGTGCTGTAAAAAAAGTATTGTGTTTGAGAGGGATGCATGTAAAAAAGATTATTAGCAAGGGTAGTGTCAGTTGACTTATGCATATGGGGCTCAATGGAATATGACTGACTCAAAAATCACACATGAGACTCAGTATTTCTCTCTTCAACTATGTCTTGATAGATGTAAAAGAAGGAGTCAGTCACACTAATTCAGTGAGAGATAACATCGTTCATGGCATCTTTGGGATAATATCTTCAAAACAAGGCTCATGCATGTATCTTGTCAAAAAACTTAATAATTTCACCTGCAAGTATTATCTTCTTTGAAACTATATTCCTAGCAATGCCATAAATGGTATTATCTCTCACTGGGTAGATATGATTGACTCCTTATTTCATATCTTTCCAGACATAGCTGAAGACAGAGATATTGAGTCTCAGGACTAGTTACCTTATCAAAAAAAAGGTCTCAGGAGTAATTTAGAGATCGAATGTAGTCCGCTGAGCCCCATATTGTCCGTTGAGGCATGATCTGTTATGTTTGAGTTTTGTTAATCATTTGTATACAGTTGTGAATCTTGTGACAAAACTCTAGATGCTCCATACATGTAACGTGTTTGTTATGTAAATTAATGTATTGTTATCTTAGCTTAGACGTGTTTTATGTGTTTGTCACTAAGAATGACCTCTATGATTAGTAAGCAGTTGCATTAAGACTCATTATGTTAGGATGGAGTTTGTCCAGCTCTAGGGCAACTTCTGCCTAAAATTCATTGATGGGTTAGACTCTCGGCGACAGGTTAAGCCCTTCTAAGTGCCGGTCATGGTTTCCTAGTTGGTTTATCACACCTGGCCCAAAGTTTGTGGCTCTGAACCCTCTTTATCTCCACAAAGGTTTACCGCCTATTATCATGGACAAGGGAGCTGCCTATGCATGCCCACTTCCCTTCCTGGAGTAATAATTCCCTGCCTCGCAGAGTCCCTTCTATATATCATACTCATTTTGGGTGTCCACCTCTTCGACGGCAGATATTATTTGGCCTAAAAGATGGCTTTCTTTGATATTGACTCTATGCATTCATCAAACGTAATTGAATCCCTCTTGGACTCTACTGGATTATTTACAGTAGGTCGTGCTCAACTCTGCCCATGCTCCATGAAAATTTTTAGACTAGGAATCAGCTTATCGAGATAACACAAGACAGCTTAACCAGCTTCCTCTTTAAGACATCCAATCACACGGGTTACTAACAGGAATACAGGATTGTGGAGGTCTGGTCCTTAGGAAGGACAGACCACTACAGTGTGCATAACAAAGGTCCAATTCTACATATCTAGAGACAAGTGGAAGACTGCAACAACCAGTCAGCCAGGCATTAAATAATGGAGTAACAAAGGCATATGATGGTGTACGTGTTGTGCATTTTGAAATAGATGCTATGTCCCTTTTTTGCCCTACTTCTGAACAATATGCCACAGTAGAACACGATAAGAAAAGAGATCTAGATCAGGTAGTCCAGAGAGAATAGCGGAAGTAGCAAACACTAAAATAGAGAGCAAAAAGGACTAATGAAAATTTAACCAGTCAGAAGTAGAGCTTGCAATCCTGAGGAGTCAAGCATTGACTGTGCACCCCCGGGATTAGTCGGGGCTCGAAGAGACTCGGACACCCGGTGCAAAATCAAAAAAAATCCTGAGGAGCATCGATGGAAGTACCCGGTTTTTGCTTTCCTCTATCCCAGTGCTCCCTGGCCCTGCTGTCATATTAATAACAGGCCCTAGGTTTCTTTTTGCCACTTTGGCCTACAAGCCAGCCGATAGGTTTGATGTTGATAGCTAAAGGGAGAGTCAAAGCTAATATGTTTGCTCATATCAAACACATGTTTCCACCACAACCCCAACCCAAAGAAGACAAATCCCTATAAATGTATTTACAAAAATATGCGTTTCAAAGATAATATTCCTAATTATGCCTTGTACATTTATTGTATCGGTTTATTTAAAAACCAGTTGTTTCTCCTGTAATTTCTATTAATGGGTGAAAATTCATGCATGTGCATTTAACTTTCAAATCAGTGTGTAATGAGTTCCATTTCATGTGTGTAACTATCAGTGGGTTCTGATTTGCTTTGCCATTTCATGTGTATAACTATCAGTGGATTCTGATTTGCTTTACAATTGTTTTTTATTTGCTTTACAATTAGAGAACAAGAACGAGCGTGTTGTATGTGTGAGAAATTTGAGTCAAGACGAAGTACTTGAAGCAGCAACCAAGCTAAGGAATTCGCTTGGCAGAAAGGTGGTGAAGATGAAGACTCGACATGTTACAAAGCAACCAAGCGTTCAAGGTACATGGTCAACAGCATTGAAGTTATAAGCATACAGAAAAAATTCAATGTTAGTTTTCTTGACTTCCTAGGTTTTATAATTTGGATTCTTAAGTCAGAGGTGTAGTCTTCTGGACAAACAAGATAGGGATTATATGGTCTACATGTAGTAAGAAGGTAGACTTTTTCAATGTGATGCACTTCATAATGAAATAATTTACTCATCATGCTACTGGAATACTGGAATATAGTGCATGTGTTTGTTACTTGTCTTGTGGAAGTTTTGCACTTGATTTGATGTTAGTCAACAGTTAAATCCTTTGGCTGAAAAATGTTGGTCATACATACAATGACATTGATTTGCTTTTCTTCGTTGTTCCCAATTTCTTAATTGCCAGGATTATTTAGGAGCTTTTAGCTTCTTTTCAGACCATTGTCGTTGGCTGGTGTAGTAGGGAGATTTTAATCTACACATAGTATTCATCATTTTGGCTGTGATTATTTGTTTTCCTCATAATTAATATACTTGGATTAGAGTCAGTAAGATAGCGTTTGCGCGGTTTCGTACAAAACTTTTTTTGGTGTAGAGGGCATTGTTTCAGAATATGTTGATTTCTAATGGTCATTTCTTGACCTCTTATCGATAATTTGTGAGTGAAAAAAAAACAGCTCAATGGTGGTATGCATCCACTAGTCATTTTTGGGTTTGAATGGTATTTTACAAAGGGAGATTTGCATAGAAGTATAACCCAACACACTACATTGCATCTACTTAGCTATATTTTTAAGTCAATCCATTATCTTTTTGCAACAGTGTTTATACATTTGATATAAAACATTATACGTTTATTATAATGTTGCATAATGTCATATAACCAACGAACTTAAACTCACACAAAATTAGTGTTTTCCCCGGGGCAAGACGCACCAAAAATATCCCGAGGCAATAGTCGGGGATGGAATTCTTGAGAGGCATACACCCAGCAATTTGGGGTGTACGCCCGACTGTTGAGGCGTAAGCCCAAGAGACCTTTTCAAATTAAATAAAATTGGTTGAATAAGTCCTTAATATAATACTCAAATTCTCAAAAGTTAGCTTATAATTACTTAAAAGCTTTAAATTTAAAAGTCAAGACCATTGCTAGAAGCCCTAATTTATGGTCTCTCCCAATTCTTTATTTTATCTTATCTTCTAGTCTGCTACTATCTCCAAAAACAATTAATTTTTTTTTTTTCGGTTTTATGCAAATGCAAAACTCATTCTCCTCCACAGCAATAAGTTCAAAGTTCAAATTATAGGTTAGTCATTTTTTTTGTTCCTCCACGTAGAAAATTTTATTCTTTTCGACTCGAGTTACGTGTGCTTGCAAGTAGCACATAGTGGATTGTTTTGACTAGTTTTTTGTATGGATGATATATATATATATATATATATATATATATATATTCACTCTAATTATATAATTTTTATGAAATATTAAAAATTAAATACCCATGGGACTGTATATATAAAATGCTTCGCCTTTTAAAACAAAACACTGCGAAAAATATCAAATAGCTCAAATTTTCAGCGAATAGTTTCAAATTTTAACCACAATTCAAATGACATTCCTAACGAACCTTCAGTCGTAAATTTGTCAAAAGTCTCAACAAATCACAAAACTCATTTATGAGTTTGTGAACTTTTAAAAACTCTAACAATGGAGTTTTTATTTTTAACTTTAATTTACCTAACAACATTTAATTATGCGATGATAAACATGAAATCACTCTTAAATCAATTTATATAAAATTATCTTTATTAGTTTATAACAAAGAGAATGACTAACTTTCTATATTTAATAGCAATTTAATTTTAAAATTTTTATCTTAGTTTTAACGAAAAAGGTCCAAAAATATCTCTAAACTATGGTATATGACTCACTTTTGTCTTCTGTTAGTAAATTGGGCCAAAAATATCCTCCCCGTTAGCACAATGGGCCACTAGTGTCCTTCAACCTAACGGCCCTCCACACAAGCCATTTTAATCCTACATGGCATCCACATAGATGTGACATGACAGCCACATAAGGGGGCAACCTTCTAAACCTGCTCTAATACCCATTTCCAAACGAAAACCCCATTTCATAGCGGGCAGCCGTATCCCCATCTCCAAAACCCACTTCATAACAAAAACCCAATTTCTTCCGAGACCCTTCTTTTATAGCGATTTGAGAGTTGTATGATAAGATCGAGCGAGTTTTAACAATATAAACTGAAGATCATCTCAAGATAATCAGGTAATTTTCCTTCTATTCCCCAACTTCTTCGTCTGGAACTTCAATTTTCTTTTGTTTGTAATTTTCTAGGCTTTTGTCATGTACTGGTATTTCTGACCAATTTTCTTAGTGTATAGTGTTTGCATGTGGGCCTGGTACTCTTTTTATTTCTTATCTTTGTTGTTTCCTTATGTAGTGTCAATTTGTGCCCTAGGTGTACATGGTCTTTGGCTGCAAGTGTCCTTTACACATATTTTACATAGTATGGTAGGGTTGGGTTGTTAAAATCGACAGAACCATGTGCATTTCTTCTTAAAGACCTTTTTTTTCATTCCATTGGTAATCGACAGAAAAAATTATATTATAGACCGTGTGTGCTTCTATTAAAGTGTGTGCTGACTATTTTTTTCCTCTTAAACTATGTTCTTTATTCTTTCCACTATATTATATGTTTAATATTTTATTGTCAAAGTTGTTAAATTATTCATGTGGTCCCTTTATGTTTTCTGTTATGTCTATATTATAGATATTTTAATATGGGAAACCACGAATAACCAATTTCAGGTCAATATTAATGTGAATTAGGTACCGATTGTAAATCAGATAGTGATAAAAGTTAAGGTTATGGTTCAGATGCTAGTGAATATGATTTTGAAGAATCAACGTCACTTAGGATGCAAAAGGGTAAAGAAGTTAATGATAAACTTAGTCACTACAAGAGCTTGATAAGTCTATGATATTTAAGGACTTGGAAGAGGCAAAAAAAAAATCACGAACCTCTATGTTATTGCAAATTCCAAACCTTTGAAGCTTAGAAAAGGTGATAAACTAAGAGTAAGGTATAGACGTGTAGTAGGTTTCCCTTTTGTATGCCTCATATATGAAGATAAGAAGGGTCCTGGAATTAAGATTAAAACATTGAAGACAAGGCACAACTTATGAAGATGCACTTGAGAATCCTAGAGCCAAAACAAAAACTTTAGCTGCATATTTCAGGAGTAAGGTGCAGAATAACCTCAAGTACAAGATAACGGATATGAAACTAGATCTGAAAAATCAATATTTATTAAATGTACATAACTCCACATTGAAAAGAGCTAAGAGGATGACACTTTAGCAATTGTAGGGAAGCTTTTTAGAGATTAGACTCGCAAATGAGATTAGAGAGATCAATCCCAGTAGTAATGTGGTTATCCATTTATCAAAAGATGCCACGGCTGAAGGTAAAAGAAGATTTCTTAGAATGTACATATGCTTCAATGCAATGAAGTTGGAGTTTAAAGAAAGGTTGAGACCATTCATTGGACTAGATGGAGCTTTCTTAAAGGGTCATTGCAAGGGACAATTTGGTGGCTGTTGCATAAGATTGTCAAAATCATTTCTATCCCTTGACTTGGGCTGCAGTTGACAAGGAAAACACCTTGACATGGACATGGTTTCTAGAGCCGTTGAAACACTCATTGAATCTGAAAAATGGAACCAGTATTACTTTTATGTCTGATATGCAAAAGGTACAACTTATGATTCTTCTTAACTGACTATTTTCAGTTATTTTTTAGTTATTATATATTTAATTATATTTAAATTTACATATGCAAGGTCTGTTGGAAGCAGTAAGAATTGTCCTCCCTCTCTCAAATCATAAGTTTTGTGTGAGGCATATTGAAGCCAATTGGAGTAAGAGGATCATAATTTCAGGAGAGATAAAGAAATACCAATGATGATCTGCTTGGAGAACTTATGATGTGGACTTTAAAGATCAACTAAAGAGTCTTGGTGAATTATCTGTTGATGTCGCCAAGGAATTGCTTAGGTATCCACCACAGAATTGATGTAGGTCCTACTTTGATACATTATGCAAAAATCAGATGGTGGACAATGGTTTTACAGAGTCCTTCAACTCTTGGATCTGAGGAAAGAGGCAAGTCTATCCTTAAGATGCTTGAAGATATTAGAAGCAAGGCCATGAACGGGTTCAGAGAGAAGGAAAAAGTTAGAACATAGGGAGGTGAGTTTAGTCCTAACTGCATGAAGTTATATGTTGCTTAATTGTAAGTAGCCAACTTATGTACTATTCATTTCAATGGTGAAACTGGCTATAATGCTTCTGAGGGTGATGATAGACATAGAGTGAACCTAGTGGAAAAAAAATATACTTGTAGATCGTAGCAGTTGACTGGCATCCCATGCCCGCATGCCATCAGGGCACTAAAATACAAGAGAGAGAATCCAATGACTGAAATTAGTTGGTGGCACAATAAGGAAGCTTATCTGATGACATATAGGGCCAAGTTGATGTCGGTTAAAAGTGAAAAGTTCTAGAAAGTAATACCAGAACATGCTAAGGACCCTCCCCCACTTGCCAAAACTATTGGAAGGCCAAAAATCAAAAGAAATAGTGAGAAGGATGAGGCTAACAAGATACAAGGAGATTGGTTGCATCAAGAAATAAAACTAGAATGACATGCTACATTTGGGATGAACTGGACCACAATTCAAGGACATGCATACTTGCTTCTTAACTTATCTTTACTCTTATAGAATATTGAAGTTATTTAATAGAAAGTTTTTCATTTTAATAGGTTGGTGATGAAGAAAATGTTGAGGATGTTAGTTGTTCATCTCCCGAACCAACTCAACCAAAACAAGAAGGTGAACATGAAAGTGAATTTGTATACATGCCTACGCAAAGAGTTCCAAGACACCAAATAGAACCCTTTGGTGATGGTAGTGAGTATGAAAGTGACCTTGCTTTAATGACTAAGATTATTTCTGAAGATCAAATACGACTACTGATGAGGAAGCAACAATTGGCCTCAGAAGGAACAAGAGTCATCTCTTTCAGAGGAGATCATACCGGTGTCAGTTATCCCACTAATCTTCCTTACTCACCTACTAAGATCACTTGGAAAGGCAAAGAAGCTGTGATTGAAAATCAATTGGAGGTGGCAAGACAAAATAAAGTCGGGAAGTTGAATGGGAACTCACAAATATATGAATCTTGGTTATTATATGTAGTTGCAAATTTGGGAACTCACCGAACTCTTTTGTTTTGATGTTTTGGTTCGTATTATAATATTACAACAGAGTTGTTTGGTTTAATAGTTATTTTATAAACATATTCTGATGGCTGGACAATGTTGTTCTGTAGTAGCAATACTGATATTTTACAACAGTTTAGTTATTTTATTTTAGTTGTTTTGTTTAAGCTATTTTAATAGTGTTTTTCCTGCAAATTTGGACAGTATTTTGTTTACAACAATATTTTGCAAATCTAGACAGTGTGGACAGTATTTTGCTTACATCAATTTTTGCAAATTTAGACCTTTAGGACAATATTTGTTTTGCAAATCCAGAGAGTTTTAGACAGTTGTTTACAACAGTTTTTTCTTTTTGCAAATATGGACAGTTTAATGATCTTGGAACTAAAATAGATTCATATGCGGAGTCAACAACAATCAATTATCATTGTCCAAATAAAACAACAACCAAAAGCCTCCTTGTTCACCTATAACTACAATATGCTAGTTATCTCTTATGTTATTTTTACCATAATGCTCATGCAGTCATGCTTACTGTCCACTTATCAGTATTAGAAGATAGAATTAAAATACTATCTTGATAGTTGATACTAGAGCTTAAGAAAAGAACAAATTCTTGAAGTAACAGAAGAATAACCTACATTCTAGTTCTGTCCCACAAATTGTTGAAGAAGAAAATATTGATACCATCACTTTGAAGAGTTGGAAATATACTACAATATACTAAACATACATAGATTCACTTCATCACCCCTATAACTAAACCAAAATACTACAACAACATATTAAAATAACATACATTTACTTCATCATCCCTGACAAGAGGGGTTGCTCTGATGGGAAGCAACCTCTACTTCCAACCAAGAGGTTGTGAGTTCGAATCACCTCAAGAGAAAGGTGGGGAGTTCTTGGAGAGAAGGATGTCGAGGGTCTATTTGGAAATAGCCTCTCTACCCCATAGTAGGGGTAAGGACTGCATACACACTACCCTCCCCAAACCCTACTAGTGAAATTATACTGGGTTGGTGTTGTTGTCACTTCATCATCCCTATGACTAGGGGTGTACATAGGTCGGGTTGGTTCGGATTTTACAATTACCAAACCAAACCACATGTATCGGGTTATTAAATCTAAAGACCAAACCAAACCAATAAATTCGGGTTTTTCACTCTCGGGTTTTCTCGGATTTTTTCGGATTTTCGGGTTTTTCGTTTTTTCGGGGTTTTTTCCGGTAAAATCTCCCTAGAACAAAACATATAAATTGTGCTCAAAATATTTCTTTAATTCTAGTAAGATACAACTACACAAAGTATTTTTCAAGAAAATAATACACAATATGAGAAATATCATGGCATTATCCTAAAATCTTCAACGATAAAGACAATAAAATTATGTAATATAAATATTGCTTATTAAAAAGCTATAATAAAAATAAATATAATTTAAAAGTAATAAGTCATGATAAAATAAGTAGACTAATAAGGGAGTGTCAATCACATGACTAAACGCTAATAAAGAAAAAATAAAAATATGTTATGCATTTTTATCTAAATTATTGTAAAATAAAATATAAATATTCAATACATTCTCGTTCATAGTATTGAATTGAATGTCTTTTGTTAGCATTAATATTGATTTGATATAAGTTTAGGCTTTTGTTAGCATTATTTAGTTTACTAATGTTAATAGCTATAAAACTTATTGGAACACTCAAAAGTTCTAAAATTAAAAGATAAAATTATAAATTTTTATAAGAAATATTTATAAATTACATCACAATAAGTATATTTATATATTAAATATATCTAATATTTCTATATATGTAATGTCGGGTTGGTTTGGTTTCGGTTTGACTTTCTTTAGTCAAAACCAAACCAAACCAACTATGGTCGGGTTTTTTTCCCCACACCAAACCAAATCAAACCAAACCATAGTCGGGTTTTTTTTCTCGATTTGATTTGGATTATCGGGTTGGTGCGGTTTGTCGGTTTCCTTTGTACACCCCTACCTATGACAACCAAAGTAAATAATAAAGCCCTTGAAATCGAAATAATATTGTGAGCACGTGATTTTTGCCCTATATGAGAGTTACTCCCAAATATTCAAAACAAAATACTTTTGTGTGGTTCGCAATTTTTGTGGATTTTATGTTATTTTTCTTTTATTATATGTATTTGTGCGTTCGTGTTTATATGTCTAAATTATTTAAAAAATACAAAAATATATTGCATTTGTATATAAAATTCTTGTTTGCAATTTAGAGTAATTAAGTTTGTTTTTACGAAAATGAAAAATAACAAAAAATAAATATGTATCTTTTGCATTTCTAGTATTTAATGTCCTAGTTGTGTGATTTATATTTAATAAATATTTAATTGTGTGTGTTAATCGTTAGTGTAACTTAATTAGTATTTTTTTTATAAGTTAATTTGATTTTTGTAGTGTAATTTAGGATTTTGTTTAAATAAATTAGGAATTTAAAAGAGGAGGAAAAATTGGAAATAATGAAAAGAAGGGGAATTAAATCGGACTGGGCCAAATTTTTACAAGACCAAATCTTGTATCCCACCTAAACTGGCCCAAAACACCACCCGACCCGGTTCGAATCAGACCAAACCCCCCTTTTCTTTTATTTTTCATTTTTATTTTTCTAATCCCTAAAACCTAGCTCCTTCTCCCTTCTCCATCTCCATCAGCCGCCACACCCCAAACCACCCCCATCTCCATCTGTCGCACACCCCCCAGTCCCTCACAGCCGCCGGCGAGCTTCTCCAAACGGCCAGCCTTTCCCCAATCGTCACAGCTTTTTGCTCGATGACCATCACCGACCAGCGACTCCCGTCCAGCACCTTTCTCCCCTCCGTCTTTGAACCACAGCAACGACCATTGCCACTCTCGCCGGCCAACACCCATTCGACCTTCCCCGTTCCCAAATCACCATAGTTTCTGTCCGAATCTCACTAAGACCATTAGAATCCCCAAAGCCATGAAGCTGTTCGAGCTTTTTGAATTAAAGAAGAAATCAGTGTTGAGATTATTTATCGACTTTAGTCGGGCATTTCCAATCGAGAACGCTCGATTAAAGTCTATTTTGGATCTCAAAGTTCCCAAATACGAATTGGTCCAAGCCCTTTCAATTTTCTGATTTTTTGTTCATCATTTGAGGAATTTATTTCTTCTATCCTTATCTTTTTTTTGTGCATAATTGTTTGTTAAGTTTAGTTGTTTGTCATGTTTCATCTTTCCATTTTTGTCGTTTAATCTTTTCTGTTTCTTCTACTCGAGACTTTTTTCTTGGTCGATAATTATTCTGTTGGATATTGTAAATGTGTCGTTGTGGATATGAATTCACTTCGATTTAATATCATCGGATGGTTGATTCTGCATTTTTTATTTGTTTGCCCAAAAATTTTGAATCACTGATTCGACGACTAATTTGTTATCGATTATACGTGTTATGATCGATTTAACAAAACTTCGTCAAATAGTTATAAAGTCTGGTTTAGAACAGTAAGACAATAATGTTAATGCTGATTAATTCCATCTTGAACCACTGTTTGAATTGAAGCTTTAATTGTATATGTACTGAATTAGGATTGTATTGGTTATAGCTGTAGAATCTAGAAAATTAAGCCTGAAGTTAGAGATTAAGGATAAGACTATATGGTAGTGAATTCAGATTTTGAACTTAGGCTAAAGCAGTGATTTCAGTAGTTTTAAGGGTTGTTTTGGGGAGTGAATAAGCAATAATTGATGGTTGCTAATCAACATCATTAGGGGTTTGTCTAGAGGGATGCTAGTTTGGGTAGAGGGTACAGTATCTATATTAATTAAAGTGAGTGGGAATTAGGTGTCTATTTAATATTAAAAAAAGGACTAAGAGGGCACCAATTCTATGCCTATAAAGGCTTGAAAATCAGATTAGATTGAGGGGGGGGGGTCTGATTGAATTTCAATAGCTTTGTTTTTCCCTTTTCAACTTCTGAAGCTATTTTAACCCATCCGAGTGAGAAATGGTTTGAACTTGACCACCGAAGTCTTGTTTTTTTTTAAAGTTTTAGTGGGCTATTATTTGGTCGAACTGGTGACATGGACCTTTATACATCATTTCTGGGTTTGGGAGCTATTTAGTTGCCTGTTTTGGTGCTGATTTTTGTTGCTGCTGGAATTTTTAGCTGGTTTTAAATCTGTTACCGGGAGTTATTGGTTGTTATCGTTGCTGTTGTTGTGTTGCTATTGTTGTTGACCTTCCTCTTTTCTTCTTCTACTTTCGATTCCAGGTATTCTCGAACACTATGGACGTCACTTGAGTGTAATTGAACTTCGAATCTAAAATCTGATTAAGAATTAATGATGGTCATATTGGATATTATTCCTTTTCTTTCAATTTATTGTATGCTTGTAATATTTAACATTAGGAACTGTTCTTATTAGTGTATTGGGTATGAGTTGATTGTCATAGTATGGAATCAAAGTTTTTTTTTGTTTTTTTAGGCAGTTTGCTCCTTCTAGCATTATTTCTGTTTAAAAATAATTGCAGGTGAGAGAAATATTTTGTTAGTAATGGCAGTAACATTTAGTTTAATTTAAATAGCTTTGTAGTATCTGAATATTATGTGATTAAGCTGGACTTTATATTTAATTACCTAATAGTTTATTGAAAGTTTTTTTATACTTAAGGTCCACTTTGTATTGAATCCTCTACTTTGCTTTTGAGCTTACATGCCATTCAACACAGTTATAGATCGTTACCAAAGAATAAGGCAATAGGTAAAAGAAAATGTAGCTGCAAATGTGAAGTTTGGGCATTGCATCCTCTCCGTGGTTAGCTAAAGGGTTAATTGCACGAATGGTCTGGGAGGCTTAACTTGATCGCGTTACCTCCCTTGTGGTTTTCAAAATTACAGAAACTGCAGTATTCCAATTTTTTTTTGTAATAGGACTATTTTGTTATTTGTTGCTTCACTATTAGATCTTATCTTTAGAAATAATGTGTTATTTATTTTCGGATGTGGCTTGGTGTCTTCGGGTAGGCAGATGAGACTTCTGGGTTATAAAATGGTGAATGATATAGTGGCAAGACTAACTTTAACGAAGATAGTATTCTTGTTTCTCTTTCTTCATTGTTGTTTCTTAAAGTAGGATAATATGTATTAAAATCAAGTACTTTAGCCAAATATAACAGTTGAGCGACCTTGATAGAATCACGGAACTCGGGAATGCCTAACACCTTCTCCCGGGTTAACAGAATTCCTTATCCGAATTTCTAATTCGCGGACTGTTAAATAGAGTCATCCTTTTCCTCGATTCGGGATTCAATCGGTGACTTGGAACACCATAAATCTCCCAAGTGGCGACTCTGAATTAATTAAATAAATCCCATTTCGATTGTCCTTTAATTGGAAAAACTCCCTCGCGCCCTCGCGGGGCAGAGGAAAAAGGAGGTGCGACAGCTCCAGCGACTTTACTGGGGAGGATTAACCCAGAACCACTGGTTCAGGGTTAGAAATTCAAGCTTATAATAATTGTTGTATTTGGCTTTATTTATTATCTGATATTTTTATATGATATATGCTTAAAATGCAAAATGATGATTTTTACCGCTTTAATATTATCTAGATTGTACATATGAACTGTGCCGAAACCAATCTCCTCTCTGAGTCTTCTAAATCATGAAGAAGGATGCACTTCGTGTGACTTCTTTTCTATATAGTGTCTAATTCCCACTTTAGAACGAGGTTTGGATAAGTTGCAAAACCGGTGAAGCTTCTGTATTCCCGGGTTGCTGCCTCCTCCTCAGCTCGAGTTGTCCACTCGGGTAAGCCAGGTCTAGACCAATAAACCTAGGGTTTAAATCTAGAAGAACAATAAACTCATGCCGGATCCCTAGTAGGACGTTTGTTTGCATCACGTGCATTTGACTTAGGGGACTCAACACAGGGGTTGGGTCCGTCTAGGACAGATCACCTGAAATGAAAAGACCATCATGCTGCATCCTATTTGTTTTACGCATTTATTTGCTTCAGACTTGCATGTTGACCGGGTTTTTAATATTGAGGAAATAAAAAAAAGAAAAGTTGTTAGTTTCAAAATAGTTTATTTTTTAAAAAAAAAAGAAAAAGAAAAAAAATGTTTTCTATTACTAAAAAAAATGTGCGTGATTATTTCTTAAAAAAAAAAAAGAAAAAAAGGGGTTTGGTTTTTTTAAAAATAAAATAAAAAATAATTTGTTTCATTTACAGATGTAGTTTGTTTTCTTTGACCGAACTACGTTGGTTTGATTCTCACCGGATGCGAGATACGTAGGTAACCTTTATCAGGTCCAACCTCCCCTTTTGCAAAAATATCAAAATTAATTTTCATCGTAGATAAGTTGAGTGATGTCGTTTTCAAAAACAGCCGAATGTACCTGAAAGGGATGCCGGAAGGCTGACTTTGCATAAACGACCACTTTGGATCATTTTGTAGATTTTGGTCACTTGACCCACACAGCATTAAATTCTTCGTCCCCGAGGCGCTAAAAGGCCGTATTTGCAATACCAGGTCTTTTATTTTAATTCGAAAAATAAAAATAAAAAATATCAAAATTTTAATTTTTGTCATAAATAAGTCAGGTGATGCCGCTTTTGCCAAAAATAGTCGAATGTTCCCGAGAGGGACGCCGAAAGACTGACTTTGCATAAACGGCCACTTTTGGTCATTTTTAGGATTTTCGGTCAATTAGCTAAACATAACCTTAAAATCTTCGTCCCCAAGGTGCTAAAAGGCCGTTTTTACAAAACCATGTCTTTTATTTTAATTGAAAAAAAAACAAGAAAAAGAGTCAGTGGCAAGTAAATGCTTGAATTTTTGGTCAAAATAAGCCAAGCTAGTTTCGGCGGTGTTTTAAACCGTTCTTGCCGAGATAGCCTTATAGCATCTTTCAGTTGTCGAAAGGCTGTCTTCATAAAAAAATGGACAAGTTTGTAAAGAAATCCTTCCCGGCCTCAAAATTCATATGGAGTTGAGAAAGGATTTGCAGAAATAGCCATTTGGTTGAAATTGGCAAACAGAGAGGAATCTGCTAGTTTTTTTTTTAATTTATATTTCTTTTGATTAGATCATACGGTGTTTGATTTTCAAGTCTGTAAGTATTCTTTTCATCAAAATCTGTTAGTATGACTAGTTTTTAAAACTTTGTAATCAAGTTTGTTTTATTGTGAAAATTGAAAATTCCTGTAAAGAAAAATGTTTTATTATTATTGTCCTTTCATGGATGAACTACGCAAGGTCTGATTCATGCGGGGTCATGATACGTAGGCAATCTCCATAAGATTCGACCGCAATTAAAAAGAAAAAAAAAGATGTTGTTAATAAGGGGAACCAAATGAGTCAATTTCTAACATATTTTGTTTTGAATTGTTAATAAAATTAAGGTGGTTGGTTGTGGTACCTCTTCCCTGCAAAAAAACCAGAGGCAAAAGAGCATGGCAGAAAATCTCAAGACCAAATGGGTTGGTATTGATACCCGACAACAACTGGTTGAACGGAACCACGGGTTAGTAGTAGAAGTCACAATACTGAGACAACATGTGGCTGACATGTATCAGGCATGGATGGATGGGAAAGCACCACCCCCTCCACCACCTAGCTTCCTGGACTCTGTCCTTACCCGAACATCAAGCGCAATGCCGTATGATCCCCCGCACTCCCCATATATACCCACCTATCACAACTTTTTCAGCCACCCCAATAGCTCCATCACTCAGTATCCATCTATCTTTTCTCAGGAATGCCCTCTAGTCACATCCACTGTTCCCGACAATAAACACCCACCCGAAGCTCATGTTGCCCAACATTACCCCTCCGAGGTTGCTCACTAGGGCCCCAAACAGAGCCTGCAGGTTGAACCTCCCTAACGACAAGGTCCAGTGGTCGTCTTTGCAAAAGGCCATCTATATCGAACCCATGGATATCCTTGTAATTCTCCTGGCCCTACTTCTCCCCACGAGCATACCAGAAACCCCATGGGTCAGGTTTTAGGCCAAATCAGGCCTTTAGAAATGAGAGGCTACTGAAACGAGAAAAGGCTCTCACCCTTTTGGGAGAATCATACGCCAGTTTGTTCCAGAGGCTAAGGAAATTGGGCATGTTGAAGCCGATTAAGATAAAAATGCCGAATTCTCTTCTGAAGAAGTTTAATCTTTTTCAAAGATGCGCATACTGTTTAGATGCCCTAGGACACGACATAGAGGCATGTTGGAGTCTAAATAATGCAATTCAAAAGCTTATTGATACAGGCAACATTGTCGTGCCAAATCCAAATGCAACAAACACTGGCCAAAGTCCCTTTCCAGTGCATAACGAGACGTGTATGGCAGGAATGATTGATCGTAAAAATATCCGGTAGAGGTAACCCAAAAGCCGTTTGCTCAAAATAACGTGATAAAGACTTGTGAAAATGCCAGCAATCTTGGTGTGAAATTCAGTGGCTAAGACGCCTCGTTTGGTAATTGGGAGGGGTTTTGGTGGTCTATTTTGTTGTCATTTCTGTTGTCCGGGTTATTTTCAGGGTTGTAATCCGGATTTTGTCTTATGGTCAAACCCTCTTATTCTTCCATCTTTGTCATATCAGTTTGCTTAAGTTTTGTCAAGTTTCATTTCAGTTTTGTATTTTGGTTTGTTTTGTTTGTTTTGTTATTGAACCGTTTCACCGTTAATGAAACATCCAATCTTTTGTTACCCCGAGTCATCTTCTTTGTTTAAGTTCTTTATATTTGTCTTTTGTTCAAAACGCCGATTCTAGTGACATGACATGCTCACAGCTATAGGACTAAACTTAAAAGTTAATCATGAACCATTGGAATGGTGATCGTGACATTTAAAGGAAAATAAGAACATAATGAGATCATTTGGAGCCCGAGTCGTGTAAAACCAGGACAAGCAAAACATGAAGAAAACCGTAAAGGTGAGCTGGACAAATTGACGTGGGGTCGTTCATAATAATGAAAATGAGAGTATTGTCGAACGGTACTCTAAAAGATAGGACGAATGTTTAATTATGTTGTTTGCACTTGGCATGTTTTGAAGATTGGAATGACGAAGGCATTTTGTTCTGCTACCCAGACATTTTATCTTTCGTTAACCCTTTGAGCCTAATGTATTTTCTTTCATACCCCTCATTCGAACTCAGTAGCAAAGGAACACATAGAAAAAGAAGAGAAAATAAGAAAACACGAAAAGCAAAAAGAGAAAAGAAAGAAAAAAAAAAGAAAAAAAATAAAAAATTACAAAAAAGAAAAAAAAAGAGAAAAGAAAAATGAATGAAAAAGAGAAATAGAACAACAAGGAATTGGAAAATACGTTTGGCCGGATTCCTCAAAGAGGATACGTAGGCGCTTTATAGCTCGGTCATAATGTAAATAAAAATAAAAAATGCCCAAGCAGGAAACTGGGGCAAATAATTGTGTTTATTATAAATAAATCTGGGTCCGAAGGTTGTAAATTGTGAACCCAAAGTTGAATTGTTTTGAGCCTTTAATACCCTTTCTTTCTAGCCCTATCCAAATCCCACATTACGGTCCAAAGAAAGACCTTCCGATCAGTCTTCAAAAGATGCCACGTCTGGCGAATGAAAGAATCCTATCAGAACATAACACTTTGATTCTCAACAGAAAAGACTCTGATTTCCACAAGAAGAAATATGAGAGAGTCTTAGTGGTAACACCCTCAATCCCCAGCTGAAGAGTAATACAAATGAGAGAGTCTTATCGTTGAAAACCTTCACGGGCACCATAAGGCGATGAAAGCTGAGAGAAAAATCGAAATGAGAGAGGCTTGATAGTGAAAAACCTTCGGGCACTACAAGTCGAATAAAGATGAAGAGTCAGATGGAAATTACCAGACAGAAATCTTGAAAGACGATTGACGACGGAGGATAGGCCATATGTGCATGTCATGACCATTAGAGTCGGTATCCGCGCTTGATAGGGTTTTATTTTATAATTTATTTTGTTAGAAAGTCATCTTTTCTTTGTCTTCTATATTGGTTTCCTTTTATCTTTCTCCTTTCATCAAAATTCCCTAGTAGAGTCTGTTTGGTCAAAACAAGTTAGAAATGGTTTCAAAATATGCCATCGGTTTTCCAATTATACAAGACGAGATCTGATTGGTACACCCAAGTGGTATAAGTCAGGAAGGAACAAAAGCAAGGCCAGTGTCAAAAAGGATATTTCCCAGCAAGAGGAAATTGTCAAAGGGATGTATGTCATGGAGGATATCTCCAGCAAAAAGCGAAGGTTGATAACCTCGAGGCCAAGGCCAATGAGACTCAAAGGTCGGGGAAATGCTCGTTCCTAAGATATGCTACAAAAGAAGAGGGATATCCCAACCAAAAAAGAATTTTCAGTGACATGGATGAACGAAAAAATGTTTCATCTATAAAACATGCAAGATCCTCAAGCAGAGTCACTAACATAGGAATTTGGGTGGTCAAGATACCAGTGGGAAACAATGGTGAAAGGCTTGTAAACAAAAGTCGTCAAGAAGGGCTAGGAAGTAAGAAAAGGAAAAAAAAAACTAATCCCCAGCAGAAATATCACAACCAACCACCGTGTTTTAAACTAACAAGTTTTCTTTGATTTGAAGTAGGAAAAGGAAATGGCGTTAATGACGGAAAGGCATGCCACAAGGAAGATTATCGAACTGGGGCAGAAAATTTGCCTTTTATTTGAAACATTTTCTGGAAAACAGGTATCCATTTGTGGAAGAAGAAAGATAACACTAGTTTTAAGGGAAGTGGCCCTTGAACCTGTATTATCCCCAGCAGTGTGGGAAGAAAAAAAATAACAAGTTTCAATGAAAGGAGTCGTATCCCTAGTGGACAGAACAAAAAGGATGAAACTTGGATTCAGAAAAGCAAGAAGCCAATATCATCCCCAGTAGCTTTCAAAAGAATAAAATACCGATTTTTGAAGGAATAAAATTTCCCCAGCAGTGTTATCCTCAACAGCGTTATCCAAGCGGATAACAGTTTTTGGTCCTCAGCAGTATTGAGAGACAATAAAAGTTTTTGAAGAGAATAGTTTTGAAAAAAAAAAGAATAAGAAAAGAAAAAGAAGAAGAAGGGGAAGGAAGGAGATTCCCCAGCAGTATTAACTCCAGCAGGTAAGTAAATCATATCCCAGCAGTCAAAATCTCAGTCTGATGAATCTTTCTCCTGAGATCACAACAATTTAGACCTAGTCCGAGGAATTATCTCCTAGCGTCAAAATCTTAGTCCGATGAATCTTTCTCCTAAGATATCAAAATCTCAGTCTGATGAATCTTTCTCCTGAGATCACAACAATTTAGACCTAGTCTGATGAATCTTTCTCCTGAGATCACAACAATTTAGACCTAGTCTGAGGAATTATCTCCTAGCGTCAAAATCTTAGTCTGATGAATCTTTCTCCTAAGATATCAAAATCTCAGTCTGATGAATCTTTCTCCTGAGATCACAACAATTTAGACCTAGTCCGAGGAATTATCTCCTAGCGTCAAAGTCTTAGTCTGATGAATCTTTCTCCTAATATATCAAAATCTTAGTCAGATGAATTTTTCTCCTGAGATGGTAATCATTCGATCTATAAATTTCATGTCTTAGCAATTAGGTGCCCACCTGTATAACGAGGGAATACATTTCATGTCTTAGCATTAGGCGCCCACCTGTATGACGAGGGAATACATTTTCATGTCTTAGCATTAGGCGCCCACCTGTATAACGAGGGAATACATTTCATGTCTTAGCATTAGGCGCCCACCTGTATAATAAGGGAATACATTTCATGTCTTAGCAATTAGGCGCCCACCTGTATAACGAGGGAATACATTTCATGTCTTAGCAATTAGGCGCCCACCTGTATAATGAGAGAATACATTTCATGTCTTAGCATTAGGCACCCACCTGTATAACGATGGAACACATTTCATGTCTTAGCAATTAGGCGCCCACCTGTATAACGAGGGAATACATTTCATGTCTTAGCATTAGGCGTCCACCTGTATAACGAGGGAATACATTTTTATGTCTTAGCATTAGGCGCCCACCTGTATAACGAGGGAATACATTTCATGTCTTAGCATTAGGCGTCCACCTGTATAACGAGGGAATACATTTCATGTCTTAACAATTAGGTGTGAGCACGTGATTTTTGCCTTACCTGAGAAGTACTCCCAGAAAATTCAAAATAAAAATAGTTTCGTGTTGGGCATGATTTTTGTGATTTTGTGTTATTTTTATCTTAAATTTGCATTTTTGTGTGCGTGTTTATTTATTTAAATTAGTAAAATACAAAAAATATATATTAGGTTTTGCATTTTTAGGGTTTGATATCGAAATTATGTGATTTACATTTTTAGGTGATATGTAATTATGTAGGATAATTGTAGCGAAAAATTTAATTGGGTTACAAGTTAATATATATATATATATATATATATATATATATGTAATACATCATGGAGTCTAGTTTTAAGAGATATGATTGGGCCAAAACCCAATTCCATGCACCAGGCCCATATTAATTCAACACCCAGCCCAAAATACTCGCCCAAGCATCAGCTAATGTAACGTTCGATCTGGATCATTGGATTTTATTATCCAACGGCCCAGATTAATCAATCAATCACCCCAAATATACCCGGACCCCAACTTAATCAAACGACGTCGTTTGATACTTAAAAATAATCCAGGCCGTTGATCAAGTTTGATCCGACGGCCGGGATTAAAACTTTAATTTTGAATACACCAAAGAACCCCAATACCCCCTTTACGTTTTCATTCTCTCCCAACCCCTTCTCGTCTCTCTCAGAGACGATAAAACCTCCGTCGTGCCTCCGCCGCCCTCCGCCTGCCGGAAATCGCCCCACGGCGGTTCCGGTAGGCCAATCACCCTCAAATTAACACCGTAAAATCTCCCACACCCCTCTACATGGATCCGTTGGCCGTTAGTCTCGAATGTTACTCAAACGGCTCGAATATCCATTTGAAACTCGCCGGAACTTGGACATCTATCCCAAACCACCTCAAATTCACACCAACCATTCCTCACACCTCCCTCACACCCCTACCAACCTTGATTTCGTTCGAATCCAACCCAAAAGCCTCGAGCCCCAAAAGCGGCACCAAGAACCCTAGAAATCCCAAATTTAGGTTTTCTGTTTAATTCAATGGGAATTGGGGTCTAATAGACCTTAGTCTAGGTGTTCTCAACCGAGAACACCCCGATTAAGGTCCATTGAACCCCAAAACGGATGAGTCCAGCGGCCCGCCTTATGAGTTTCTTATGAGGTATTCGTTTCTTCTCTGGTCGATTTAATTCGATTGTGTGAACATGTGTGTTTGCTTTATTTGTGTTTCGGTTCTTATTTGTTATGTTTTTAATTTTGCGTATCAGTTGATCTGTTCTCCTCCTTTAAGGCCTTTTATTTGGTCGATTCCTTCTGTTTTCGTTAGTCAAAATGAATCGTATGTTCAGTTCGACTAAAGTCGTCAAGCAATTAGTTCATATTATTGATCCCCCGAATCTGCCCGTATGCAATTCGTAGGGCTGGGATTTGTTGTGTGTTTGATTCCAGATTAGGGGGGTTAATTGGATATAGTTGATAGGTTAATTAGCATTAGTTTTTAAATACCCTGCCCATAAAAGAGGCTAGTGGAACCTGCCATACAGCATGGTATCCCACTAGCCTCATGCGATCAGTATTTTAATGCTGTAGTCCATACCTGGACACTGGATAGTGGAGAGTGCAGGGAATATGATGGGCTGGGGATTCAGTTTAAGGGGAGTACCACTAGGAGCTGGATGGGAAAAGCTATATAAGGAGAGGCTTAGGCATTCACATGGGGACAGAGAGTTTATCAGGGATTTTGGGGAGAGATACAACTCGAAAAACACATACAGAGATATTGAAAAACATATAGTCATTCACACATACAGGAACCTTAGAAATTAGACAGTGGGAGTTTGGATTATTCTTGGTTTGCCTTTGGACCTTCGATCATTGTTTCATTAGACTGGTTTTGAGTTCACAGAGATTTCGTCACATAGATTCTGGGGGTCGTTTGTCTTGTTTGGCTAGAGCTGTTTGTCCCTGTTTGTTCGAAGTCCTTGGCCACTGGTTTGCTGAGTTTGACTGTGGCGTATCTGCTGAGTATTGTGTTTAGATTACTGGTTTGGGGTCTGTTTTGGTGTTTGTTTTGTTTGCTGAGCTTTGGACTGCCACTGCCTGGGTTGCTGAGTGTTTGGTTGTTTGTTGCTGTTGGTTATTGTTGTTGGTCTGTTGTCACTTGGCTTCATCGACTTAACTGATCTCCATTCTCTTGTTGTGTTGATTTCCAGGTATTTCACTACTGCCTGAAGCTGTAAACGTGAATTGAAGAAATAAAGCTTAGCTTATTGATCATCATGTCATTCTAATCCATATCGAAATTTAGTTAGATACATGTATACTCATTAAGGAGAACTTGAGCATGTAATAGACTATATGGATTGTAACTATGTGAACTTTATATTTCCATAGGCTATCATAGTAGAAGTGGTCTACTGGAAACGTACTATGTAATGGGTGTACGAATCAGTGAAATACATGTTAAAAAGAAAAAAATTTCAATTATGTTAGTGGTGTTAATTTGACCAGGTTAAGAGTGCATGATAACTAACAATCAGTATGAAAGTAAATAGAGTCATGATGATGGTAGCTTGATCGAGGGTGATGAATTAGTAGTATCGTATTCAATGTTCAATTAGTTAATTAAGTATGTAAATCCCGTTCTATCAATAGTTTGCTTAAAAAAGGGAATCTGGACAATTGATATATCACTTCGTTGCTATTAGATTATCAGTACACTTTAGTTCGTGTATATCTACTATGATCTAGATCATTTACACGAAAACTGATTATCAGTTAGATTGGATTAAAATCTAAAGCATGTTCAATATTCTTTTCTTAAATAAAACAAATTTTTCGGGTAACTAATTAGCTTAACTAATTTGAATACAAATTGAAGTTTAAGTAATTTAAGAGCAAAGTAAAAAGGAAATTGTCTTCTGGCGGTTAATTTTGAGTCAAGGCTCTATTGAATGGCCCAAATGATAAAAACAAAAATATAAAACTAGTAGGTAACGATAAACAATTAACATTTTTCTTTGTTGTTAGAGACAAAACAAGTAGAGAATATAGTTCATCTTAGGATTGGCCTTAATAATAATGAGATGAGCCTCGCCAAATGCAAATACACAATCGCGGGGCCCTCTAATCAGTTGTTATGAAAACTTAGCCTTGGAAAGACCGTTTAGTTAATTTCACGGTCTTTTCCCGAAGTTAATAAGGACGATAGACTCTTTAGGCGCGATTTGTAAGCAAATTACTTTCCTAAACACGGGTGCGCATTTATGTGACCCAAATCTTACTCTCGGCGAAACTGAAATACATTAAAGTCACAGGCGTACTGGTTGCGGTGTGACTCGAAATGTGTTTTCGTGACGTCGCAATTCTTCTAAAAATAAGAGCGGAGCATTAAAAGCGCATAGTTAAAAGAATCAGATAGAAACAAAAATTGCAATTGAGCGACCGTGCTAAAACCACGGAATCCGGGAGTGCCTAACACCTTCTCTCGGGTTAACAGAATTCCTTATCCAGGTTTCTAGTTTCGCAGACTGTATTACAGAGTCATAAATTTCCTCGGGTCGGGATTAAACCGGTGACTTGGGACACCATTATTTTTCCAAGTGGCGACTCTGAATTAAATAAATTAATCCCGTCTCGATTGTCCTTTAACTGGAAAAACTCCCTTGTGCCCTCGCGGGTGCGTAAAAAGGAGGTGTGACAGCTCTGGCGACTCTGCTTGGGATGGTTCTCCTCGAACTTCGGTTCGGGGTCTAAGAACTCGAGCTCATTTAAATTGTTGTTTTGTCTATATCTGATTTTATTACATGTTTGATTAATGTGCTACATGTCTACCGCTTTGATATTAGTTGCACTGTATATACAAACTGCTATATGTTTACCGCTTTGATATTGCGTGAACTGTATATAAAACTGTGCCGAAAACCCGTCTCTTCTTACCCCCAGGGATGTGCTTACTGGTTGAGACTCCCCTTTCTGTTAGTGTCAATACCAAAATAAGAAAAGAGGCAGGATAAGTTACAAAGCCGGACGATCCCGCGGGTCCCCGTACGTAGCTCCCTCCTCAAATCCGAGTTGTCTGCTCGGGTACACGGTCTAGTACCATTGAAAAGCATCAGGATATTGAGCCTAGATTTAGGACGTTTTATTTGCATCATATCTAACTTAGGGGACTCAACACAGGGGTTGGGTCCGTCTAGGACAAGCAACCCGAAATGAAAGACCATCTTGCCATATCATATTTGTTGTGAGCATTTATTTAGATTGGCATGCTGACCGGGTTCTTTTAAATACCGAAGAAAAACGAAAAACAAAAAAACACAAAAGGAAATAGTATGGGGAAGTAAATATTTTTTCAGAAAAATACAGAAAAGGTGTTTTACCGACAAGTCAATAAATTTAGTTTGCCGATAAAAGACGATGGAAGGTTGACTTTGCCAACAAAATGGTTTCTTGACAAAATGTGTTTTCTTTGACAGTCAATAAAAGGGAAAAATAGTTGTTTTGACGGACCGAACTACGCGAGTTTGATTCTCACCGAGTGTGAGATACGTAGGCAACCTTTAATGGGTCCAACTCCCATATATTTCAAAATAAGTTTTAATGACAGAACGCCAAGATATTTAATTTTGCCTTAACGACCACCCTTTTTGACCAGTCAATTCCTGGGGCCCGTTTCGTTTTTCAGAAAAAGATAGCTTTGGGGCAAATAAAAATTTCGCTTTCATCTAAAAATTACCTTAATAAATGTGCAGAATGAGCACGAGTCAAAATACAACCGAAGCTATCATAAACAAGGTCCCCTTAAGTTTGCATAGGTGGTGGAGCGACTTGGGCGAGCAAGGACAAGATGCCGTTAAGCTGTACTTGGGAGATCTAGTAGGGCTGCTAAATATTCCCCCGAGAGGAGACATCATACGAGCCTTGATCTCATTCTGGGATCCCGCACACAATGTGTTCCACTTTTCAGACTTTGAACTCACGCCGACATTAGAAGAATTGGCCGGGTATATCGGAAGACCAAAGGTCCCTATGAGGGAACAATTTCTCATCGCACCGAGGGTAGTGACAGTACATAGGTTTTTGGATACTGTGAAAATCCGCAGAACTGTACACAACCCAGACTTATCAGAAGGGTTCTGCACTCTAGCATTTCTATATGACAAATATGGTCATTATGGGGATTTCAACAAACACAAAAGCAAAATCTGCAGCGGAGACAACCAGTTAAAATGGGAGGAGCATAGACGCATCGCCTTCATGATAGCTTTCCTAGGTTCATTGATATTTCCTAGAAAAGATGGGAATATCAACATACAAGTGGCAGGGGTCGTCAGCACTTTGATGAAACAGAACAACAGTACTTTGGCTCCCATGATAATATCGGATATCTCTCGTGCACTCACTGTCTGCAAAGCTGGAGGGACCTTCTTTGAAGCTTGCAATGTATTGCTCCAAATGTGGATGATCGATCACCTATGTCGTCATTCGCAGTTTATGAGGTATGGTTCATCGAAGAAAACCTGCATAGAAGAATTTCCTACGAGGGTCGAGGGACATGATTTGCCAGAGGGGATCAGCGGATGGATACAATTTTTGCGTTTGATTACAGCCAGCAGGGTAGAATGGACGTTTGGTTGGTTACCCGTGGAAGAAGTCATATATGCATCAGCCACGGAATCATATTTATTGCTAATGGGCCTCGCCAGCATCCAGCCCTATGCACCAGGTCGAGTATTGAGACAGTTGGGACGATGCCAAATAATCCCAAAAGAAGAAGACCTCAGCCCACATGTGGTCGAAATTGGACCAGGAGGACAGTTCCTTGAAGCGTTGGTCCGAAAGATTTGGAGTGAATGTCAGACATTGAAGAAAGACACTCGGGTGCGAGATCGAGCCCGGGGTGAAGTATCGTCGGAATACCCCGCATGGTATAGTAGAGATCTGGAGCATCAAAGGCCCACAAAAAGGCCTCACCTCAGGGAGTTTGCCGGAGCGTCACAAGAACAATGGGACTGGTTGGCCAGAGAAGAAGCCTATAGAACAAAGATCAGCAGGATAGAGCAACGGGCCCAAGAGCTCCAATTTGAAATAGATGTGCAAGCCGCCGCCAACGAAGGAGATAAAAAGAAGTTGGCACAAGAAAACGACTTTTTGAGAGCTCAAATCCAGCAAATGAAAAGGGATGCTGACGGACAGTTGAGGAGTCGAGCGGACGAAAAATTGATAAAGGGTCTGAGAAGCCAAGTTGCCGATGTACAAAGAGAATTGGAAGAGTCAAAAGCCCAAACAATGAGGATCCGTGCTAGCTGGAAAAAGGAGGCACATCAACGCGCACTTCACCTACAACGGGTGGAAGAAGATTACACTAAGACCATCACTAGTCTAAGGGAGGCAAATGTTATCCTCAGGGAGCGGGTTTTCAAGCAAGCCCGAGATGCCAGAGCGGACCTCGACCGTTGCCACAATTTGATGGCTCGACTGCAAGAACAAATAGACAGGCTCCTAGACCAAGTCACCAACAACGCTCAAAGGTTAGGAGCGAAAAACCAGCAGATAGAGCGGCTACTCGGAGAAAGGGACATGATCAAGGACAGAATTGGAGAAATCGGGCACTATGTCACCATGAAGTGCCTAGCTTGTGAACAAATGCCCCGCACCGACCTTTTTGCTTCAATTATGGGCTATGTTCATCGGATCATGGAAGAGTTAAGGGGACTACACAAGGACCTCACACCCAGGCCCGCGGCAAGGCCGAATGATGCCTCGCGGGCCCCCAGGAATTTTAGAGCAGTAGACTTTTGATTAAAAATGTATTTTGAAATATTGGGTCAAGCCAGTTGGCATGTTATTCTACATTTTCGAGTCAAGCATTCCTTTTATGTTGTAAGACCTGTTTTGTAACTTTAAGGTTTTAGTTGATATAAAAGTTACCGAATTTTGCCACAATCCTGTTACCAGAACTACGCTCGGTCTGATTCACGCGAGAACGTGATACGTAGGCAATCCACATAAGATTCGACCACCACTAAAAAGAAAGGAAAAGAATCCAAAGGTTAAATAACAATAAGGCTAGCAAAGATAGTCGAAAAAGAAAAAAGAAGAAAAAGAAAAAGAAAAAGAAAAAGGGCCGGAATGACGCATGTTAAGAGTACATGTAGAAAGGGTTATTTGGTTAGGTGCATTGCATCCAACGTGCTATAACATATCCGTCAAACTCGGTGAACTAACAAGTTTGTTGCATATGCCAGAGAAAGTTTAGCAGTTGGTTTGACAGAATATACTGGCCAGCCATCACTACCGTACTAGATCCAAAGGACCAGTTACAGTAAGCATGTCGAGTTCTGGCAAGAGTCTCGAGGAAGAAAAATCAGAGTTACAAATCATGAAAGAAGAGGTAGACCGGTTAAAACAACAGATAACAGAGATGCACCTGGCCTGGGCCAGGGAACAGTCTTCACCAAACCGCCCTACTCTCGCCTCGGCTCCGGAACATCCGCCCATCGATCCTTCGACAAGCGCCCCGATCTATCCATACTTTCAGGGGGAAAACCCATATGCCACCCACATTCCACCAGCCAAACCAAATCCTCCTCCAGCCACCCTTATTTTTATGGCACCTCCACCTGCTCCTCTGCAAAGGCCGGCCAGCGAGCCATATGTTCGGATCCATGACAACTCTTACTATCCTCCAAAGCCTACTTTCAGGGCTCCTGAACCACAATCACATACACCTCACTGGGATAATCCGGCAGAACCGGAAAAGCACTTCCAAAGTTTGGAACACGAGGAAGTTATCAGAAAAGTTAAAAGCCTGGAGAAGTCCTTCAGGAATATGCACGGTTTGGGCAACCAGGTCAGTGTCGCCTACAAGGATCTATGTCCATTTCCGGACGTCCAGTTGCCAGCAGGGTTTAAAATGCCCAAATTCGACCTATACGAGGGGCATGGTGACCCAGTAGCCCACCTGCGAGGGTTTTGCAGTAAAATGCGAGGAGCTGGAGGACGGGACGAAATTCGGATAGCTTACTTTGGTCAGAGTTTGGGAGGATCTGCGCTGGAATGGTACACTAGACAGGACCCCAGTAGATGGTTTACGTGGGATGATTTGGCTCAAGCTTTTATCAGCCAGTTCCAATACAATCTTGAAATAATCCCCGACCGCTTGTCATTGCTAAAATTAGAGAAGAAACCCGCCGAAAGTTTTAGGGAGTTTGGTTTCCGCTGGAGGGAACAGGCAGCCAGGGTAGATCCGCCGATGAGGGAGAGCGAGATGGTGGATTACTTCTTGCAGACATTAGAGCCAACCTATTTCGGACATCTGGTAACGTCCGTAGGCAAATCATTCACCGAGGTGATAAAAATGGGGGGTATGATCGAGGAAGGTTTGAAGGCCAACAAGATCATGAGTTACTCAGCACTGAAAGCCACCACTCAGGCTATCCAAAGTGGTACTGGAGGAGTACTGGGAAAAAAGAGGAGAGAGGAAGTTGCGGCCATCGAGTCCGGGGCATGGTTCAGAAATAGAGGCCCCGCACCCCAATATAGCCCGCCCCAGCCTCACCACCAAAATTACTCCCACAATCCATATAATCACCCGCAACATTACTATCCCGCACTTGATCCCCATTTTACTGTCCACCACGCACAGTCCTATTCTGCACCTCCCGTCCATGCACCGTGGCGTGCACCAAACCCGTAGAACAATCATCCACCCCCAAGAGCTTACAGAAACCCCTCGGGCTCGAGTTTTCGTCCGAACCAGGCATTCAGGGGCGACAGGGCGCCGAGGCCAAAGACTTTCACTCCCTTGGGAGAGTCTTACACCAGTCTGTTCCACCGGTTGAAGCAAGTAGGTTTGCTAAATCCGGTTGAAGCTAAGCTACCAAACCCTCTTCCGAAGAACCTGGACCATTCGGTAAATTGTGCCTATTGCTCGGGATGTCCAGGACATGATACAGAAAAGTGTTGGAGGCTGAAGACGGCCATCCAGGAGCTCATTGACACCCGCAGGATCGAGGTCCAGACTCCAACAGAGCCCAACATCAACCAAAACCCGCTTCCAACTCATCATGAGACCAACATGATCGAGTTGGTACGGGCAGAAGAAGGAAAGGAGAAAGCCTCTCAGACTGTAATGATGATTAAGTCTAGCGGGGTAGGAATGAGAAAAGGGCCGAGCCTTGATGAGTCACCCAGTTGCAAGAAGGACATACTAGGAGGGTCGGAAGCAGGAAAGGGGAGTGTGAGCGGAGTACCGGTGAGGCCGAGGGAAGCAAAGATAGTTGTACCGGGGGCAGCAATCAAGCCCATCTTGACAGTAGCAGGCGTTCGAATGGATCCTTTCATCATCAAGCCAGCAATACAGTTGCCAATAACTGATAGCCGGGCTGTTCCATGGAATTATGCTTGGATTACAACGACCTACAAAGGAAAGGAAGTGAAAGAGGAAGTTTGCGAAGCGCAAGGGTTGACCCGCTCGGGGAGATGTTTTGCCCCTGCGGAATTGAGAAAGATCACTCCAGCAACAGTGAAAAAGCCAGTAACTGATGAAGAGGCAGAAGAATTCTTGAAAAAGATGAAGCTGCATGACTATTCTGTCTTAGAGCAGTTGAAGAAGACTCCGGCGCAAATATCATTGCTATCCTTGCTGATACATTCTGAAGAATATCGGCAAGCTTTGATGAAAGTCCTGAATGAGGCACATGTACCGGATAAAATCTCAGTGGGTCATTTGGAGAAGATCACCAATAGGATGTTCGAATCGAATCGGATCACCTTCACCGATGATGAATTGCCCGAGGAGGGCACCGAGCACAACAAGGCATTATATCTTACGGTAAAGTGTGAAGAGGCGGTGGTTACCAAAGTCCTTGTCGATAATGGGTCCAGCGCTAACATTTGTCCTCTCTCTACACTGGACAAGTTGAAAGTGGACATCGGCAGGATACGCAAGAACAGCATATGTGTTCGAGGGTTCGATGGGGGAGGCAAGGCATCGGTGGGGGACATAGTGTTAATCTTGATGATTGGGCCAGTAGAGTTCACCATGGAATTCCAGGTGCTGGACATGGTGGTGTCATATAACCTTCTGATAGGGCGACCATGGATCCATGCCGCAAGAGCAGTTCCATCCAACTTACACCAACTCGTCAAGTTTGAGTGGGACCAACAGGAGATCGTCGTCCATGGAGAGAATGATCTACAACCAGACACCATCGTCCCCTTCGTGGAGACAGAAGAAGATGTTGGGCCGTGGGTGTACCAGATTTGCGATGTTGTATCCGCCAACCGAGTTCCAGAAGGGGAATGCATTCCCAATGATAGAATAGTTACGGCGGACGTCATGGTGGCGCATGAAATGTTGAGACATGGTTTCATACCCGGCAAAGGTCTAGGTGCATCTCTGCAAGGAATCATACAACCAGTATCTGTGGTCGAAAACGTGGGAACCTTCGGCTTGGGATTCAAGCCAACATCGGAGGACATCCGGCGAGCCAAGAGGAGTAAGCAGAAGACATGGGTGCTCCCGAAGCCGGTTCCACGCCTTTCCCAATCTTTTGTCAGGTCCGGAGCAAGAGGACATCCAACGACAAAGATTCCCGGTCCTACGATTAGGCCGGACGAAGAGTTCTTAAGGAAGTTCGAGGACCTATTCGCAGATGTATGTATGCTCGAGGATGGTGAAGGATCCAGCCATGCCGAGATACAGTTTGTGGGACCAAAGGCAAAACTGAATAATTGGAAGGCTACTCCTCTCCCTGTCCGGAAGGAGTCTTGGTAGTTTGTCTTGGATTGTTTTCTTTCGAAATTTCGTGTTGGGGATTGTCCCCGGAGTAAAATCCAGTTGTTTTAGTTCATTTTGATTTAAGTTCGCAGTTTGTTTTTCCTTGTACAGTTCCCATTTAATGAAATTTGGTTCCCTTCGTGTCTAATTTTGTTTATTTTTCCTTCTTTTTACTTTTCTGAACAGCCTTCTTTCAACTGATCTTAATGATATGGCGTGCTTAAAGATTAATCAACCCAGTCTAGAAAGTCAATCGGGTTTGGAAATAATAACGCATGAAATAAGAAGTGACGAGAGTGAGTCGGAATACGGCGATGATGAAGCCGTAGAAGAAATCGGCGAAGAATTAAGTCACTTCGAGGAAAAACCCAAACCAAATCTAAATGATACTGAGGCCGTTAATCTGGGGAATGCGGATGACGTCAAAGAAACCCGAATAAGTGTCCATATTGAACCAAACCTGAGAGAAGAGTTGATCAAAACACTCATGGAGTTTAAAGACATTTTCGCATGGTCGTACGACGACATGCCGGGACTCAACACTGATCTAGTGGTTCATAAATTACCCACTGATCCGGCATATCCTCCCGTCAAGCAGAAGCTGCGGAAATTCAAGACGGAGATGAGTGTGAAGATTAAGGAGGAAGTAACCAAGCAGTTGCAGGCGAAAGTCATTCGTGTCACTCGATACCCTGAATGGTTGGCTAACGTAGTACCGGTGCCAAAGAAAGACGGAAAGATCAGAGTATGTGTGGACTATCGCAATCTCAACAAGGCGAGTCCTAAGGATAATTTCCCGCTTCCCAATATCCATATCCCGATTGATAATTGCGCCGGACGCGAAATCGGATCCTTTGTGGACTGTTATGCGGGATATCATCAGATTTTGATGGATGAAGAGGACGCAGAGAAAAGACGGCTTTTATCACACCGTGGGGGACTTATTGCTACCGAGTGATGCCGTTTGGTTTGAAGAATGCAGGGGCAACATATATGAGGGCGATGACTACGGTATTCCATGACATGATACACAAGGAAATTGAGGTGTACGTGGATGATGTGATCATAAAATCTAGACGTCAAGAAGACCATGTTGCCGACCTCAGGAAGTTCTTTCAAAGACTTCGAAGGTACGACATCAAGCTCAATCCGGCCAAATGCGCATTCGGAGTTCCATCGGGAAAGTTGCTAGGATTCATCGTCAGCCGACGGGGCATTGAGTTGGACCCATCCAAAATCAAGTCCATTCAAGAGCTACCCCCGCCAAAGAATAAAACAGAGGTAATGAGTCTGTTGGGAAGGTTAAATTACATCAGTAGGTTTATTGCTCAACTCACAGCAACCTGTGAACCCATATTCCGTCTGTTGAAGAAAGACGCCGCGATAGAATGGACTACAGAATGTCAAGAAGCGTTCGACCAAATCAAAGGGTATCTGTCAAACCCACCCGTACTAGTTCCGCCTGAGCCAGGTAGACCCCTGATTCTTTATCTGACGGTCTTGGAGAATTCGTTTGGCTGCGTACTGGGGCAGCATGATCTTACCGGCAGGAAGGAACGGGCCATTTACTACCTCAGTAAGAAATTTACAGTCCACGAGGTCAAGTACACTCATCTAGAAAAGACATGTTGCGCCCTGACTTGGGTAGCCCAAAAGCCGAAACACTATTTGTCTTCTTACACCACTTACCTCATTTCGCGTTTGGATCCGTTGAAGTATATTTTCCAGAAACCTATGCCTACAGGGAGGTTAGCAAAATGGCAAATACTACTTACGGAATTCGACATCATATACGTGACAAGGACGGCTATGAAAGCTCGGCCGATCATTTAGCTGAAAATCCTGTTGATGACGAATACGAACCTTTGAGGACGTATTTTCCAGACGAAGAGGTGTTGCAAATTGAGGGGTTAGAACTAACCAAGGATCCGGGGTGGAAGCTCTTCTTCGACGGAGCGGCGAACGCAAAAGGAGTCGGAGTAGGGGCTGTGCTCATATCTGAAACAGGACATCATTATCCTGTTACTGCTCAACTACGTTTTCATTGTACCAATAATATGGCTGAGTACGAGGCATGTATCTTGGGGTTACGATTAGCGGTGGACATGGATGTACGGGACGTCTTGGTTTTGGGGGACTCGGACCTTCTGGTACATCAGATTCAGGGAGAATGGGAAACCAGAGATCTAAAGCTTATCCCATATCGTCAGTGTTTGCATGATTTGACCAAACGCTTTCGATCGGTAGAATTCAAGCACATCCCAAGGATGCATAATGAGGTTGCCGACGCGTTGGCTACTTTAGCATCAATGCTACATCACCCGGACAAGGTTCGTGTCGATCCGTTACATATCCAGGTCCGGAATCAACATGCTTATTGTAATGTGATAGAGGAAGAGGTGGATGGTGAGCCGTGGTTTCATGATGTCAAGGAATACCTCAGGTTAGGAGTATACCCAGAGCAAGCAACTGGAGATCAAAAGCGAGCTATTCGGCGGTTGGCGAACGGATTTTTCCTTAGTGGAGGGGTGCTGTACAAAAGAACCCCGGACTTGGGATTGTTGAGATGTATAGATGCAAATCAAGCCACAACGGTGATGACAGATATACACTCGGGAGTTTGCGGACCACACATGAGCGGATACGTATTGGCGAAGAAGATTCTTCGAGCAGGATATTACTGGCTCACGATGGAGCGTGATTGTATAAGTTTCGTGCGAAGATGCCATCAGGTGTCAGATACACGGAGACTTGATTCATTCTCCACCAACTGAATTGCACACAATGTCGGCACCATGGCCGTTTGTTGCATGGGGCATGGATGTTATTGGACCTATAGAGCTTGCGGCTTCCAATGGTCACAGGTTCATTCTGGTAACGATCGATTATTTTACCAAGTGGGTGGAGGCCAAAACATTCAAATCAGTGACCAAGAAGGCGGTGGTGGATTTCGTACATTCCCACATCATCTGCAGGTTTGGAATTCCAAAGATAATCATTACAGATAACGGTGCAAATCTCAACAGTGGATTGATGAAAGAGGTCCGCCAACAGTTCAAGATCACACACCGAAATTCCACACCGTATCGTCCCAAAGCAAATGGCGCGGTTGAGGCAGCAAACAAGAATATAAAGAAGATATTGAGGAAGATGGTAGAAGGGTCTAGGCAGTGGCATGAAAAGTTACCATTTGCGCTTTTGGGTTATCGCACTACCGTCCAGACTTCGGTAGGTGCAACTCCTTACTTGTTGGTGTACGGGACTGAAGCAGTAATACCAGCAGAAGTTGAAATCCCATCCCTCCGAATTGTCGCCGAAGTCGAGATTGATGACGACGAGTGGGTCAAAACCCGATTAGAGCAATTGAGCTTGATCGATGAAAAGAGATTGACAGCAGTATGTCACGGCCAATTGTATCAAAAGAGAATGGCGAGAGCATATAACAAGAAGGTACGTCCCGGGAAATTTGAAGTGGGACAGCATGTGCTGAGGAGAGTTCTACCACATCAGGCCGAAGCGAAAGGCAAGTTCGCTCCAAATTGGAAGGGACCATTTGTTGTGACTAGAGTATTATCCAACGGCGCTCTATGTCTAAATGATATTGAAGGAAGATGCACCGATATGGCTATCAATTACGATGCAGTCAAGAGATATTATGTGTAATTCTTTAATGCATTTGTCAACGTTTGGTTTCGTTTGTGTGTATTTGGCATTTTTCGGAGAATGAAATGACAGAGGCAATTTTTCTACTACCCAAACACTTTAACCTTTGTTTCCCCATTTGAGCCTTAATTATTCTTTCATATACCCTCTTTCGGAATCATCAAGGAAGATGTGTAACAGAATAGAAAAAGAAACAAAGAAAAATACAAGAAAAAGTGAACTACGTTCGACCTGATTCCTGAAGAAGGATACGTAGGCGCCACACGGCTCGGTCATAATAAAATAAAAATCAAAGATCCCCCAAGCAACAAAACTGGGGCAGAAGTCATTGTTTCGTTTGAAAGATAGTGTGGATTCCGAAAGTTGTAATAAGCTAACCGCCGAGGTTAAACCCTTTTAGCCTCACGCGCAGAAACCACATTAAGAACCAGAAAGACCTCTCGATCAGTATTTGAGAGACGCCAAGTCATGTGAATGAAAGCCAAAAGTGACGTCCCGACCCTCGATTGAGTCCAGGATGCACAAGCCGAAAGGGGATAACGCTCTAGAGGGAATCTCATGGGTGATACCCCGCCGCAGGGAAAGAAAGCGTAAATGAGAGAGTCTTAACGGTGAAAACCCTCGCGGACACCTTAAGGCGAAGGAAGTTGAGAGAAGTAAAATGAGAGAGTCTTACGGTGAAAACCTTTACGGGCACCTTAAGGCGACGGGAGGTAGAGAGAAATGAGAGAATCTCATTAGTGCAAACCCTTTGAAGGGCACTGTGAGGTGACAGGACGAGATGGTTACAAGATGCCTGCATGAGACAAGGTTTGGACATCCGTTTACCTCTAGCAGAACGCGGCATCAGAAAGTGATTGACATGAATAGACTGGGTAGTTTAATCTCAAAGGCGCGGCATAACCATTGGATCAGTCATACATTCAGATAAGTTTTCCTATTTTTGAGTTCAGAAAAGTTTTTCTCTTCTTTTGTCATTTGCGGTCGGTATTCTTTTCTTTTCTTTCATTTTCGAAAATTGATTTTTCAAAGCTTACTACCAAGTCTCCCAAAGCAGTATATTGAAAGTGAATAGGCATGGAACAAGGCAATAAGACATAAGTCGTTACGATAGTGAGATTGGGATGACAGGCTGATTGGAGGGTTCGCAGGAATTATGGAGTATGATGGACACATGTGGCACGTCCGAAAGATGATTTCACGCAACGGATCACCGGCTAAAAAGAGTCGGATCAAACCAAAGATTGGAATAAAAGGAAAGATGAGAAACCGTTCGTGGAAAGAACATCGTCCCCAGCAAGCGTCAATGTCGTCCTCAAAGTTCGAGAGAGGCCAAGCAGCTGAAAGAGAATGGCCCCAACAAGAATGGCACGACCACTCACTGCATTTTGAAACTAACAATTTTTCTTTGATTTAAAGCAGGAAAAGAGGGTTCGTTGGCGGAAAAGCATATCATCCAGAAGTTTATCAAACTGGGGCAGAAAATTTTCTCCTATTGCGAAAATTTTCTTGGAAGCAAAGACCCAGTGGATAAGGGTAGAAAACAACACCAGATTTCAGGAAATACCGGCTCCGAGCAGAATAATTTTGAGAGAGGCCAGACAACACGATGGGGTGATCTTTGAGCCTGGTATCATCCCCAGCAGTTGTTGGAAAAATAAAACAATGGCTTCGAGATTCCCCCAACAGTATTACATTCCATAATTTGCGCGAGGAGGCAAAAGCGTGAGTCCCGGAGGAGGTATGGGAAGAAGGAAGAGAATGAGGGGTGAAGGAAACAAAGAATACTTCCTCAGCGGCATCATCCCCAGCAGGCGAGTAAACAGTTCCAAAAATATCCCCAGCAGCCAGAAGAAAAAGTAATACGACCCAGGGGAAGGCAATTCCAAGACAAGACAATTCAGAAGAGAAGGTGGCCCGAGAGGCAATGCAGGAAGAAGAAAATGTCTAACGGTTTGAAGTAGTAGTTGAAGTCAGGGAGCCCGCCTGGAGAATGGAGTGGCGATTTTATTTGGAAGTAGTAGTTGAAGTCAGGGAGCCCGCCTGGAGAATGGAGTGGCGATTTTATTTTGAAGTAGTAGTTGAAGTCGGGGAGCCCGCCCGAAGAATGGAGTGGCGATTTTATTTTTGAAGTAGTAGTTGAAGTCGGGGAGCCCGCCTGAAGAATGGAGTGGCGATTTTATTTTTGAAGTAGTAGTTGAAGTCGGGGAGCCCGCCCGAAGAATGGAGTGGCGATTTTATTTGGAAGTAGTAGTTGAAGTCGGGGAGCCCGCCCGGAGAATGGAGTGGCGATTTTATTTGGAAGTAGTAGTTGAAGTCGGGGAGCCCGCCCGGAGAATGGAGTGGCGATTTTTTGAAGTAGTAGTTGAAGTCGGGGAGCCCGCCCGAAGAATGGAGTGGCGATTTTATTTTGAAGTAGTAGTTGAAGTCGGGGAGCCCGCCCGAAGAATGGAGTGGCGATTTTATTTTGAAGTTATAGTTGAAGTCAGGGAGCCCGCCTGGAGAATGGAGTGGCGATTTTATTTTGAAGTAGTAGTTGAAGTCGGGGAGCCCGCCCGAAGAATGGAGTGGCGATTTTATTTTTGAAGTTGTAGTTGAAGTCAGGGAGCCCGCCTGGAGAATGGAGTGGCGATTTTATTTTGAAGTAGTAGTTGAAGTCGGGGAGCCCGCCCGAAGAATGGAGTGGCGATTTTATTTTGAAGTAGTAGTTGAAGTCAGGGAGCCCGCCCGGAGAATGGAGTGGCGATTTTATTTTGAAGTAGTAGTTGAAGTCGGGGAGCCCGCCCGAAGAATGGAGTGGCGATTTTATTTCGAAATAGTAGTTGAAGTCAGGGAGCCCGCCTGGGAGAATGGAGTGGCGATTTTATTTTGAAGTAGTAGTTGAAGTCGGGGAGCCCGCCCGGAGAACGGAGTGGCGATTTTATTTTGAAGTAGTGGTTGAAGCCAGGGAGCCCGCCCGGAGAATGGAGTGGCGATCTATTTTAATTTGGTTGAGGAAAGCGGTTGAATGTAACGGAAATCTCCGGCCTGAATCCAAGTTCGTAAGCAGAGGGAGGCAACAAGTATCAGAACAGATAGATTCGGATTGCGAAGGAGAATAGTTCAAAGATCATAAAGAAGGAAACAATGGTCGGAGTTCGGCAATCAAGATAGGCCGAAATAACAATTGGCGGAAGAGAAGAAGCATCAGAAGGAACACCAAGTCAGACAGGATGGCAAGGAGCGCGACAAGATCAAGTTAAAAAGGATAGATAAGAACTTGTAGTACTGCAACTTAGTCTAGCTTCTTGTTTTTGTTGCTTAGTACGGTGTAACAAGGAGATCAGCTAAGCGGTGGCAACAGCAGTAACAGCAGTAACAGCAGTAACAGCGAGATCGCAATAGTCATGGTAGTCCCAACTACCAGAACGTCCCGAACTACATTGACCTGATTCCCTTTTAGCCAGGGATATGTAGGAGATCTTTGAAGCAAGGTTCGGTCAAAACTTTTCCAAAATGCTTCATACGGAGTGCTCGAATGGGCAAAAAATCGCTTATATCCGCTCACTTATCTTTGCACGAAAACTCTGCATGTTTACGCGCAAAGAGGGGCAGCTGTGAGCACGTGATTTTTGCGTTACCTGAGAAGTACTCCCAGAAAATTCAAAATAAAAATTGTTTCGTGTTGGGCATGATTTTTGTGATTTTGTGTTATTTTTATCTTAAATTTGCATTTTTGTGTGCGTGTTTATTTATTTAAATTAGTAAAATACAAAAAATATATATTAGGTTTTGCATTTTTAGGGTTTGATATCGAAATTATGTGATTTACATTTTTAGGTGATATGTAATTATGTAGGATAATTGTAGCGAAAAATTTAATTGGGTTACAATATATATATATATATATATATATATATATATATATATATATATATATATATATATATATATATATATATATATATATGTAATACATCATGGAGTCTAGTTTTAAGAGATATGATTGGGCCAAAACCCAATTCCATGCACCAGGCCCATATTAATTCAACACCCAGCCCGAAATACTCGCCCAAGCATCAGCTAATGTAACGTTCGATCTGGACCGTTGGATTTTATTATCCAACGGCCCAGATTAATCAATCAATCACCCCAAATATACCCGGACCCCAACTTAATCAAACGACGTCGTTTGATACTTAAAAATAATCCAGGCCGTTGATCAAGTTTGATCCGACGGCCGGGATTAAAACTTTAATTTTGAACACACCAAAGAACCCCAATACCCCCCTTTACGTTTTCATTCTCTCCCAACCCTTCTCGTCTCTCTCAGAGACGATAAAACCTCCGCCGTGCCTCCGCCGCCCTCCGCCTGCCGGAAATCGCCCCACGGCGGTTCCGGTAGGCCAATCACCCTCAAATTAACACCGTAAAATCTCCCACACCCCCTCTACATGGATCCGTTGGCCGTTAATCTCGAATGTTACTCAAACGGCTCGAATATCCATTTGAAACTCGCCGGAACTTGGACATCTATCCCAAACCACCTCAAATTCACACCAACCATTCCTCACACCTCCCTCACACCCCTACCAACCTTGATTTCGTTCGAATCCAACCCAAAAGCCTCGAGCCCCAAAAGCGGCACCAAGAACCCTAGAAATCCCAAATTTAGGTTTTCTGTTTAATTCAATGGGAATTGGGGTCTAATAGACCTTAGTCTAGGTGTTCTCAACCGAGAACACCCCGATTAAGGTCCATTGAACCCCAAAACGGATGAGTCCAGCGGCCCGCCTTATGAGTTTCTTATGAGGTATTTGTTTCTTCTCTGGTCGATTTAATTCGATTGTGTGAACATGTGTGTTTGCTTTATTTGTGTTTCAGTTCTTATTTGTTATGTTTTTAATTTTGCGTATCAGTTGATCTGTTCTCCTCTTTTAAGGCCTTTTATTTGGTCGATTCCTTCTGTTTTCGTTAGTCAAAATGAATCGTATGTTCAGTTCGACTAAAGTCGTCAAGCAATTAGTTCATGTTATTGATCCCCTGAATCTGCCCGTATGCAATTCGTAAGGCTGGGATTTGTTGTGTGTTTGATTCCAGATTAGGGGGGTTAATTGGATATAGTTGATAGGTTAATTAGCATTAGTTTTTAAATACCCTGCCCATAAGAGAGGCTAGTGGAACCTTCCATACAGCAGGGTATCCCACTAGCCTCATGCGATCAGTATTTTAATGATGTAGTCCATACCTGGACACTGGATAGTGGAGAGTGCAGGGAATATGATGGGATGGGGATTCAGTTTAAGGGGAGTACCACTAGGAGCTGGATGGGAAAAGCTATATAAGGAGAGGCTTAGGCATTCACATGGGGACAGAGAGTTTATCAGGGATTTTGGGGAGAGATACAACTCGAAAAACACATACAGAGATATTGAAAAACATATAGTCATTCACACATACAGGAACCTTAGAAATTAGACAGTGGGAGTTTGGATTATTCTTGGTTTGCCTTTGGACCTTCGATCATTGTTTCATTAGACTGGTTTTGAGTTCACAGAGATTTCGTCACATAGATTCTGGGGGTCGTTTGTCTTGTTTGGCTAGAGCTTGTTTGTCCCTGTTTGTTCGAAGTCCTTGGCCACTGGTTTGCTGAGTTTGACTGTGGCGTATCTGCTGAGTATTGTGTTTAGATTACTGGTTTGGGGTCTGTTTTGGTGTTTGTTTTGTTTGCTGAGCTTTGGACTGCCACTGCCTGGGTTGCTGAGTGTTTGGTTGTTTGTTGCTGTTGGTTATTGCTGTTGGTCTGTTGTCACTTGGCTTCATCGACTTAACTGATCTCCATTCTCTTGCTGTGTTGATTTCCAGGTATTTCACTACTGCCTGAAGCTGTAAACGTGAATTGAAGAAATAAAGCTTCGATTATTGATCATCATGTCATTCTAATCCATATCGAAATTTAGTTAGATACATGTATACTCATTAAGGAGAACTTGAGCATGTAATAGACTATATGGATTGTAACTATGTGAACTTTATATTTCCATAGGCTATCATAGTAGAAGTGGTCTACTGGAAACGTACTATATAATGGGTGTACGAATCAGTGAAATACATGTTAAAAAGAAAAAAATTTCAATTATGTTAGTGGTGTTAATTTGACCAGGTTAAGAGTGCATGATAACTAACAATCAGTATGAAAGTAAATAGAGTCATGATGATGGTAGCTTGATCGAGGGTGATGAATTAGTAGTATCGTGTTCAATGTTCAATTAGTTAATTAAGTATGTAAATCCCGTTCTATCAATAGTTTGCTTAAAAAAGGGAATCTGGACAATTGATATATCACTTCGTTGCTATTAGATTATCAGTACACTTTAGTTCGTGTATATCTACTATGATCTAGATCATTTACACGAAAACTGATTATCAGTTAGATTGGATTAAAATCTGAAGCATGTTCAATATTCTTTTCTTAAATAAAACAAATTTTTCGGGTAACTAATTAGCTTAACTAATTTGAATACAAATTGAAGTTTAAGTAATTTAAGAGCAAAGTAAAAAGGAAATTGTCTTCTGGCGGTTAATTTTGAGTCAAGGCTCTATTGAATGGCCCAAATGATAAAACAAAAATATAAAACTAGTAGGTAATGATAAATAATTAACATTTTTCTTTGTTGTTAGAGACAAAACAAGTAGAGAATATAGTTCATCTTAGGATTGGCCTTAATAATAATGAGATGAGCCTCGCCAAACGCAAATACACAATCACGGGGCCCTCTAATCAGTTGTTATGAAAACTTAGCCTTGGAAAGACCGTTTAGTTAATTTCACGGTCTTTTCCCGAAGTTAATAAGGACGATAGACTCTTTAGGCGCGATTTGTAAGCAAATTACTTTCCTAAACACGGGTGCGCATTTATGTGACCCAAATCTTACTCTCGGCGAAACTGAAATACATTGAAGTCACAGGCGTACTGGTTGTGGTGTGACTCGAAATGTGTTTTCGTGACGTCGCAATTCTTCTAAAAATAAGAGCGGAGCATTAAAAGCGCATAGTTAAAAGAATCAGATAGAAACAAAAATTGCAATTGAGCGACCGTGCTAAAACCACGGAATCCGGGAGTGCCTAACACCTTCTCTCGGGTTAACAGAATTCCTTATCCAGGTTTCTAGTTTCGCAGACTGTATTACAGAGTCATAAATTTCCTCGGGTCGGGATTAAACCGGTGACTTGGGACACCATTATTTTCCCAAGTGGCGACTCTGAATTAAATAAATTAATCCCGTCTCGATTGTCCTTTAACTGGAAAAACTCCCTTGTGCCCTCGCGGGTGCGTAAAAAGGAGGTGTGACATTAGGCGCCCACCTGTATAACGAGGGAATACATTTCATGTCTTACCAATTAGGTGCCCACCTGTATAACGAGGGAATACATTTCATGTCTTAGCATTAGGCGCCCACCTGTATAACGAGGGAATACATTTTCATGTCTTAGAAAAAGGCGCCCACCTGTATAACGAGGGAATACGTTTCATGTCTTAGCAATTAGGCGCCCACCTATATAACGAGGGAATACTTGTCACGACCCCAAATCCGGTCGTGATGGCGCCCAGCACATTGCTAAGCCAGCCTGACCAATCAATATTAACAACGGAGCTAGAAGCTCTCTTTAACCCATTTAAGCATTTCAAAATATGAAACAATAGTAATACTTATACCAACAGCGGGGAGACCAAGTCCCAAAATATACTAACTCTCATAGACCGAAGGGTCAAGAGTCATGAGCCTCTACTGAACATGAATGTATAAGGTTTACAAGATACCAAGTACGGAAAGAAAAGTCAATACAAAATCAAGAGACAGTAGAAAGGAATATCGGGTCCTGCGGACTCTGCAGCTACCTCGTATATCCCACGGATGTCGCCTCGCACAACTACTGGATCACTGCTGAGAGGTACCTAGATCTGCACACAAGGTGCAGGGAGTAAAATGAGTACTGCCAGACTCGGTGGTAATAAACAAGGGTAAGACAACGCAGATAAGAAATCCGCAATAAAGCACTATGTAAAGCTATAATCAGCTACCCTGTCATAGAATCAATCTTCACTGTACCTGTACCAACAAATACCAATAAATAGCATAACAGCTAGCAGATGTAGCTAAATGCAATGCAATGCATGATATGACCGCTACGGCGTGTAGCCCGACTCCAATTTTGGGTACCCGTGCTCACTCTGGGGGTTCAGACTCCGGAGGGGCTCCTACAGCCCAAGCACATCTCATAGAGATATTCCTGCGGCGTGCAGTCCGATCCAACATATATCTCGCTGCGGCGCGCAGCCCGATCCACTACTAGTCGGCTAATATGCAGATACAGCCTCGCAGGCTCAAAAGTAGTTTTTGAAAACAGTTTTATCATTTTTCAGTTGGAAAACAGTAATATCAAGTTCCAGAGATTGGAATTAGTATAATAACAAAATAGCTGCGGACTAGTAGTAAACTAGCATGTCTATATGATAAGACAATGGTAACGATCCTCGCGGGATCCAATAACTGGCTCACAGCCCACAATATACTCAACCGCCCAAGAAGGAGGTTTAACGGCTCGAGAATAGCCGATAATACAGTATCAATAGGTCGGACTAATATATAGTCTCCAGTTCATGATCGACCCCGCACTCTCAAGAGTGTGCGTGTCTCGCCGCTATACAGCGTCACAAAGTGGTATACCGGGGTTTCGAACCCGCTGGTCATCACCCACATCTATTACTCACCTCAATACGGCGCGACGACTACTCCGCAATGCCCTTGCCACGAGAATCAAGCTCCACACGCATAGAATCTGATCAAATACAGTAGAAACACAACAAATTAGGCCAATGGGACAACACCCAATCAATATAACCCAATTTACATCAAAATTCCCAAAGTTGTCAAATCCCGACTTTCGGTACGCTTCTCGAAAAATTACGAAAGTCACATATTCGGAATCCTCATCTCGATACGAGTCTAGGCATATAAAATTTACCAAAATCGGACTCCATTTGCCCACTCAAATCAGTGTTTTTCTTTAATTTAGGCCTAGGGCTCAAACCCACCTTTAATCTTCCATTTATAGAAATTTAACCCATGATTTCATATTAAAATGATGTAATTAAGCCACAAAACTTACCTCCAACGAATCCCCGATGAATTCCCAGCAATTCCCGTCAATTTCTTCTCTTGGAACTCAAAAATGGAGGTTTTGGGTATTAAACCCGCGACTGGTTCTGTTCTGGTTTTAATTTCACTACCAGAGCAATCCTTCTATGCGATCGCAATGACCCTATGCGATCGTATAGAGTTAAATTTTCCTGCCAATTTCCCCTTCTATGCGATCGCAATGCACTCCCGCGATCGCATAGCACAACCTTCCGGGCCTCATCTTTTCTTCTCTGCGATCGCAACACTGGCTATGCGATCGCAATGCACAGTCTGACAAACCTATGCGATCGCACCCCTTGCTATGCGATCGCATAGCACATTTTTCTCACCCCTCCAATCTCTTCTATGCGATCGCAATGACATTATGCGATCGCATAGAGCAATCACTGATTGCAATTTTTCTGTAGCAACTCCATGATCAAAATTTGCCCGTTAGGCATCCAAAAGTGATCCCGAGACCCCCGGGACCTTAACCAAAGCCACCAACACATCTTAATACCTTATTCAAACTTGCTCCATTCCTCAAAACGCGTCTAACAACATCAAAATCCATAATTCATATCGAATTCAAGCCTAAATTCCTTAAAACTTTCCGAATTACACATTCAATCAAAATCCGACCAAACGACGTCCGAATGACCTGAAATTTTGCAGGCACATCCAAAATCACCTAACGGAGCTACTGCAACTGTCGGAATTTCATTCTGACCTCCGGATCAAAATCTCACCTACCGTTCGGATTTCGCCAAAATTCAACCTTAGCCAATTCAAGCCTATTTCTACACCGGGCCTCCAAATTCAATTTCGATCGATCCCCTAAGTCACAAATCACCTTCCGGAACTAACCGAATCATCAGAATCCGATTCCGAGTCCTCTAACCACATAGTCAACTCTGGGTTGACTTTCCTTATTACAGTCTCCTTCAAAAAGGCTATATGCCTCATTTTCAATCCAAATCACTCCTAAATCACCCGATAGACTCTAACACTGATATAAAAGCATGAAACATGAAATTACAACATAACGGGGTGGTAATTCTTGTGACGACGGGCCGGGTCGTCACAACATTTTCATGTCTTAGCATTAGGCGCCCACCTGTATAACGAGGGAATACATTTTCATGTCTTAGCATTAGGCGCCCGCCTGTATAACGAGGGAATACATTTCATGTCTTAGCAATTAGGCGCCCACCTGTCTAACGAGGGAATACATTTTCATGTCTTAGCATTAGGCGCCCACCTGTATAACGAGGAAATACATTTTCATGTCTTAGCATTAGGCGTCCACCTGTATAACAAGGGAATACTTTTCAGTCTTTACATCGCATGTCTTGAAACCGGCGACCCACCATAGAGGCAGAGGGACACGTCAGGAGATCCCCAACACAAATCCAAATTCAGAAGTGAGAAAGAAGACAACAGTGGCCAGAAAAACTCTTCATGTTACAGAAGAAAGATGAGACACATCTGGAGAGGAACAACTTTCAAAACTTTGTCTACCCCCTCAACATAGCAGACCTGACGGAGAAAGCTATATCCACAGTAGATTAAGAAAAATGAGGAAAACTGATGTTCAAAGAAGCAAAGGCCAGAGCCACCTCAAAGTTCTCGAAAGAAAGCACCGGAGGAAACACAAGCCAACAAGAAAGAAAGGCGGCAAAAACAAGTTGAAGATAGATAGGATCATGTGATCCGTAGGCTATCCTAGCTTCTTGTTTTATTTTTAGCACGGTGTAATAAGGAGGTCGGCAAACAGTAACAGCATGCAACAGCAGTAACAACAAGATTACAGCTTCACGGTAGTCCCGGCTACCAAAACTTCCTGAACTACATTGACCTGATTCCTATTTAGCCTAGGATATGTAGAAAGACTCCCGAAGCAAAGGCTCGGTCAAATTCTTTTCAAAATGCTTCACACGGAGTGCTCAAATGGGCAAAAATCGCTCGTATTTGCTCACTTATCTTTGCACAAAAAATCTTCATGTTTCTGCGCAAAGAGGGGCAGATGTGAGCACGTGATTTTTGCCCTATATGAGAGTTACTCCCAAATATTCAAAATAAAATACTTTTGTGTGGTTCGCAATTTTTGTGGATTTTATGTTATTTTTCTTTTATTATCTGTATTTGTGAATTTTTGTTTATATGTCTAAATTATTTAAAAAATACAAAAATATATTGCATTTGTATATAAAATTCATGTTTGCAATTTAGAGTAATTAGTTTTTTTTTACGAAAATGAAAAATAACAAAAAACAATATGTATTTTTTGCATTTCTAGTATTTAATGTCCTAGTTGTGTGATTTATATTTAATAAATATTTAATTATGTGTGTTAATCGTCAGTGTAACTTAATTAATATTTTTTTTATAAGTTAATTTGATTTTTGTAGTATAATTTAGGATTTTATTTTAATCAATTAGGAATTTAAAAGAGAAGAGGGAAAATTGGAAATAATGAAAATAAGAGAAATTAAATCGGACTGGGCGAAATTTCCACAAGCCCAAATCTTGTATTATACCCACCTAAACCAGCCCAAAAAACCACCCGACCCGGTTCGAATCACACCAAACCCTCCTTTTCTTTCATTTTTCATTTTTATTTTTCTAATCCCTAAAACCTAGCTCCTTCTCCCTTATCCATCTCCATCAGCCGCCACACCCCAAACCACCCCCATCTCCATCTGTTGTACACCCCCGAGCCCCTTACAGCCGCCGGCGAGCTTCTCTAAACGACCAACCTTTCCCCAATCGTCACAGATTTTTGCTCGATGACCATCAGCGACCAGCGACTCCCGTCCAACAGCTTTCTCCCCTTCGTCTTCGAACCACAGCAACGACCACTGTCACTCTCGCCGGTCAACACCCATTCAACCTTCCCCGTTCCCAAATCACCATAGTTTCTGTCCGAATCTCGCTAAGACCATTTGAATCCCCAAAGCCATGAAGTTGTTCGAGTTTTTTGAATTAAAGAAGAAATCAGTGTTGAGATTCTTTATCGACTTTAGTCGGGCGTTTCCAATCGAGAATGCTCAATTAAAGTCTATTTTTGATCTCAAAGTTCCCAAATACGAATTGGTCCAAGCCCTTTCAATTTTCTAATTTTTTGTTCATCGTTTAAGGTATTTATTTCTTCTATCCTTATCTTATTTTTTGTGCATAATTGTTTGTTAAGTTTAGTTTTTTGTCATGATTTATCTTTCCATTTTTGTCGTTTAATCTTTTCTGTTTCTTCTGCTCGAGACCTTTTTCTTGGTCGATAATTATTCTGTTGGCTGTTGTAAATGTGTCATTATGGATATAAATTCACTTCGATTTAATATTGTCAGATGGTTGATTCTGCATTTTTTATTTGTTTGCCCGAAAATTTTGAATCACTGATTCGACGACTAATTTGTTATCGATTATACGTGTTATGATCGATTTAACGAACATCGTCGAATAGTTATAAAGTCTGGTTTAGAACAGTAAGACAATAGTGTTAATGTTGATTAATTCCATCTTGAACCACTGTTTGAATTGAAGATTGAATTGTATATGTACTGAATTAGGATTGCATTGGTTATAGCTGTAGAATCTAGGAAATTAAGCCTGAAGTTAGAGATTAAGGATAAGACTATATAGTAATGAATTCAGATTTTGAACTTAGGCTAAAACAGTGATTTCAGTAGTTTTAAGGGTTGTTTTGGGGAGTGAATTAGCAATAATTGATGGCTGCTAATCAACAACATTAGGGGTTTGTCTAGGGGGCTGCTAGTTTGGGTAGAGGGTACACTATCTATATTAATTAAAGTAAGTGAGAATTAGGTGTCTATTTAATATTGAAAAAAGGACTAAGAGGGCACCAATTCTATGCCTATAAAGGCTTGAAAATCATATTAGATTGAGGGGGGAGGGTCTGATTGAATTTCAATAGCTTTCTTTTTCCCTTTTCAACTTCTGAAGCTATTTTAACCCATCCGGGTGAGAAATGGTTTGAACTTGACCACCGAAGTCTTGGCTTTTTTTTTTAAAGTTTTAGTGGGCTGTTATTTGGTCGAACTGGTGACATGGAGCTTTATACATCATTTCTGGGTTTGGGAGCTATTTAGTTGCCTGTTTTGGTGCTGATTTTTGTTGCTGCTGAAATTTTTAGCTGGTTTTAAATTTGTTACTGGGAATTGCTGGTTGTTATCGTTGCTGTTGCTGTGTTGCTATTGTTGTTGACCTTCCTCTTTTCTTCTTCTACTTTCAATTCCAGGTATTCTCGAACACTATGGACGTCACTTGAGTGCAATTGAAGTTCGAATCTAAAATCTGATTAAGAATTGATGATCGTCATATTGGATATTATTCCTTTTCTTTCAATTTATTGTATGCTTGTAATATTTAACATTAGGAACTGTTCTTATTAGTGTATTGGGTATGAGTTGATTGTCATAGCATGGAATCAAAGTTTTTTTTTTTAGGGAGTTTGCTCCTTCCAGCATCATTTCTGTTTAAAAATAATTGCAGGCGAGAGAAATATTTTGTTAGTAATGGCAGTAACATTTAGTTTAATTTAAAATAGCTTTGTAGTATGTGAATATTATGTGATTAAGCTGGACTTTACATTTAATTACCTAATAGTTTATTGAAAGTTTTTTTTTATACTTAAGGTCCACTTTGTATTGAATCCTCTACTTTTCTTTTGAGCTTACATGCCATTCAACACAGTTATAGATTATTACCAAAGAATAGGGCAATAGGTAAAAGAAAATGTAGCTGCAAATGTGAAGTTTGGGCATTGCATTCTCTCCGTGGTTAGCTAAAGGTTTAATTGCACGAATGGCCTGTGAGGCTTAACTTGATCGCGTTACCTCCCTTGTGGATTTCAAAATTACAGAAACTGCATTATTCTAATTTTTTTTGTAATAGAACTATTTTGTTATTTGTTGCTTGACTATTAGATCTTACCTTTAGAAATAATGTGTTATTTATTTTCGGATGTGGCTTGGTGTCTTCGGGTATGCAGATGAGACTTCTAGGATATAAAATGGTGAATGATATAGAGGCAAGAATAACATTAACGAAGATAGTATTCTTGTTTCTCTTTCTTCATTGCCGTTTCTTAAATTAGAGAATTTTTGCCTTTTCTATTGCTCTGATGCATTCTCCAGAAAATTGGAGAATAAGAATAAGTTTTGGATCTATTCAAATGTCGATTCCATTTGTTCTGTGTTAAACTTTAATTCAGTGCATTACTAAGTTAAATCAGTGGATTAATGGTTCTATCCTAGAATAAAGAATTAAAAGGGTTTAGCCTATCATTGATTGGGTTATATAGAGGAAAAGGAAGGATGTACGGGTGAGTTGTAACCAATGAAACATATCTGTCCCAAGTCCCAACCATATGAATTAAGTTAATCATCATTAGTAAATTAAGTAAAAATGTAAGTAATTAAGTATAGCTGGGAGATTAATTAAGTATTTAATTATTATAAGTTTGATGTAAACACAGTGTAATTAGTAGGATGACTCTTGTATTTACTTTACTTGCTACTATAATTTTATTTTAAGTTCACGAAAATTTTATGCTCTCACATTCGAAGTTATTCATGGATCACGTAGCGAAGCAAGACGATAAAACATTCCAAAATAATGAAACTGAAAGGAGTGTAATTCTACAAGCTAATTATATGAGAACTTAGCGGTGTTTAGTTAGAAGCACATAGTAGGTTAATTTAATTTGTTTGATTTTTGTTATTACTTGTTTGTAACTAATTTGTAGCTGATAAGGTCAACACGTTGGCGTCAAACTTCAAGGTGTTTTGGGTTTTCTTCTTTATTTTTTGGTGATTTACGTGGGTGTGTTTGTGCGCATGCGCATATATATATATATATATATATATATAGTGGTCAGAATCCAAAAATATCGAATAAGAATGTATATATATATATAGTGGTTCAGAATCCAAAAATGTCGAATAAGAATGTGTCGAGGATCCGGGTGCATTTCATGTGACGTGATCTAAAAACATGTCCTTAAACGACAAAAAGCGGTAATTAATTCTAAAAATGCACAAGTAGGATAATATGTATTAAAATCAAGTACTTTAGCCAAATATAACAGTTGAGCGACCGTGATAGAACCACGGAACTCGGGAATGCCTAACACCTTCTCCCGGGTTAACATAATTCCTTATCCGAATTTCTGGTTCGCGGACTATTAAACAGAGTCATCCTTTTCCTCGATTCGGGATTCAACCGGTGACTTGAGACACCATAAATCTCCCAAGTGGCGACTCTGAATTAATTAAATAAATTCCGTTTCGATTGTCCTTTAATTGAAAAAACTCCCTCGCGCCCTCGCGGTGCAGCGGAAAAAGGAGGTGCGACAAATATTTCTCATCTTCTTCACTTTGACCTCTAAATTACTAGCTTTTTCAGCTTCCACGAGTTGACATTGCTCCATTTCGTCAAGTTTCATCTTCAAAGTATGACTTTCAACCATCATAACATCTTCCAATTCATCAAACAAGTTCTTAGAGCCCATCCATCGTAGCTTATTCTATGAGGTAAACTTTATTCCTCAAATTGTTCCTCTCAACCTTAGCAGCATCAAGTTTAATTTTTAAATCTTTGATCACTATCACTGCTCGACGAGGGAGCTCTTCGTCACTCCATTCAAATTACCTGCACGAACAAACCTGCACCATTATTAGAATTTAAAGCAGTTTTGATTTTGTACATAAACAACAAAAAGCAAGAACGACCTAACTCGACAAAAGAAGAAGAATCCCATAATCGACCAAAAATAAAATAAATTCAAAACCTTGGATTTGGATATTTGTAGCACTTCTCCCAGCATTGGCGTCTAACCAAGCTGTCAAATATAGCGCAATCAATCCGCAATGACACTTTCTTGCATATTGAAATTTCATGCACATTCACGGATAAATCAGACATTGAGCAAAACTCTGGAGATTTGAGCAGAAATTTTGAAGGAAAATTGGGTCTATGAAGAAATTGAGTTTTTTGTTATGAAATGGGTTTTGGAGGTGGGGTTACGATTAGATCTTTGTTTGGAAATGGATTTTAGAGTGAGTTTAAAATGCTACCTGCTTATGTGGTTGCTATGTAATTAAAATGGCTTGTGTGAAGGGTCGTTAGGTTAGGTTAGGTTGAAGAATAATAGTGACCCGGTGTGCTAACACTTTAGGATATTTTTGGCCGAGTATACTAATGGAAGACAAAAATAAGCTATTATCATAGTTTAGGAGTATTTTTGGACTTTTCTCGTAATTTAACTGCATAATAATTTTATATTCACTAAAATCTTATTACCACGTTTAAAGTTAGAAAGAGCAAATTTAGAAACCATTTTCTATCCGTCGGACCTTCGCTAATTGCATCGATTAGACAAATAAAATTTGAAGCTTCCGGCAAAAACATGTGCTACGGCGATCAACGACTCCCATCGAGGGACGATTTTACTGACCCGAACCGTATCCGAATCCGATCCAGACATGCGGCGATGCAAAACCTAAGAGAGCAGCTAGCAGAGATGGATGAACGGCTGGAACAAGCCAGGGTTCGTGAAGCCGAGCTGACTCGGCAACTCGAGGAGATGAAGAAGTTCGTCTGCGTAATGGAAATCCTTGAGAGCTACATCGAACGTCAATACCGAGAAAATCAACTTCAGCTTGCCCAACTTTACGCTTCTTTTCACTAATGTTTTAGCCTTAAATCAAAGGTACATAATCAGACGATTTACGTTTGGGAAAAATCACTGAACAAGAAATTGAACGGAAAAAGTATTTCTTTTTCGTTGTGTTTTTGCCTTAGGGTTTTTGTTGATTGCTGATTTACATGGTTTTAGTTTGTTTTCGAGTTTCGTCTTTGGTACTCGTGACTACAGCCAATGAAACAAGGAATTAACCCAGTTGTGAATTATAAATTCTCGAGCCACAACAGTAGTAGGTTAGTAAGTAGTGGGGTATATTTTTTTTCCAGACATGTTTTTTTTTCATAGCTGCAATACTAGTGTTATAATCGTGTTCCTATGGCTATTAGCACCTGATGTTTCCTTTGCTTCAGTTTTTTGGCTGTTGTTTTATTTCTCTTTTCGTAGTTCTTTGTCATAACTGATATGATTTTTGATTTTGTTGAGCTGAGGATCTATGCCAAAGGTATGCATACATATTATTGAGTGTGTGTTGTTGCTATTGTTGTTGAGTGTGTGTTGTATCTTCCAAACGTAGCGTATTTTTGGAGGGTTCGACACCAGTGCAAAATCATTTGGAGAGTCCGTGAAACATGGCTCATCAGATACACTACAATCTTTCAAATATATTTAAAATGATGTGTGTGTATGTGCCTGCCATAAGGAGGTAAGTTTGGGTGGTTCTTTAAGCTATTTTCTAAAGTCTAAACCAGAACAATATGACCTTTTCAATCTATCTCTATTGAACTATAATTGTGGGTCACCTACAATGTGTTTGGTTCTTTTTCATAACTTGGATCATTTTACTGCTTTTGTTGACAGTCCCAGATAGTGGTAGGAAATTTTGAGCCATGAAATCAGCTATCGATGTAGATTGCCTAGATTACACCCCTTGGGATGTGGTCCTCCCTCGGACCCTGCGTGAACACGGGATGCTTCATGCACCGGGATGCCATTAGTGTAGTGTGTTAAATTTGTTGGTTTACGACCACATTTGTGTTGTTTATGAAATTTCTTATTATAACTCCAAAGATAAAGGTCCGATCATGTTATGCAGTTGTGTATTTTTGCTGGATGTTCAATTCTGATCTTTTTCTGTTACTATAGCATAGCTTTCTACATATTCGAGAATATTGGCCGCTTTGCCGGTACCCTTTTCCATCTTTTGTAGTGCTAAGTTCTGATTGTTTGAAATACCTTGAATAAAATGATTCCTTTCCTGTGAGGTTGCAAGTGATATTTGCTGCTAGCTCTGGTTGTTTTGAAATTGCTTGAATAAAATAGTTCCTTTACCTTGAGATTGCAAGTGATATATGGTTCTGAGGTACAGGCTACAATTACAGAAATACTGGTAAAGCTTGTTTCTTGCTCTAACATCATGATTCTGTTGTTAGCATTCAGTCCACTGTCCCAGAAGATCCTCTTAGTTTGGCTACATTTCATCTCAATGATACTCCGCAGAAGTTTCACTTAGTCGTTTTATTCTGCATTCCAGTGATTTTGTGAAATGTATTTACCTTGAGTTAGAGATGTATCAAAAGTAACATCTGATGCAATATGGTTCACATTGGACAGTATTGTTGCGAAGCCAAATGTATATAGTGTGAATGAGTCACAACTACTATACCAAAAATTATGACAGCCACCAAATAATAAATACGACAATAAAGCAATAATAAATGGAACGCCAGAATTTACGAGGTTCGGCTAATTTTGCCTACTCCTCGGATATAACCAATATTTTATTTCACTCCAAAATACAAGTGAAATAATACTAGAGAGAAGATACAAATGCCTTAAGAACATAAGAAGGCAAATGAGAGGTGTGTTTAAATCCTAAACATTAGGCTTTCTTTTATAGGGAGAAATCCTCCCCCAATACAAGTCCCAACCGATGTGGGACAAAAGTTATTGCCAAATTCAACAAATCTCCACCTTGGCAAAAATTTCACATCTTCAATTTTCTCTCTATAACAAATTTTGGTTGTGTCTTCATCTTCAATCGTCAGTGTTCAACAATGTTGATCAAATCCAAACAATGTTGAAACTTGATCGCAGTCACCACATTTGTTAACATATCAGTAGGATTCTCCGTAGTATGAATTTTCTTCATCGTGACTCCACTTTCTTCTATGATTTCTTGTACGAAGTGATACCGAACATCAATGTGCTTCGTCCTTGCATGATAAACTTGGTTTCTTCGCTAATTGAATAGCACTTTGACTATCACAAAAAATTGTGGTACCTTTTTGTTTAACACCAAGCTCCTTTAGCAATCTTTGAAGCCAAATTGCCTCCTTCATAGCCTCTGTAATAGCCATGTACTCTGCCTCTGTTGTAGACAAAGCAACTGTTGACTGCAAAGTAGACTTCCAACTAACCGGTGCCTTTGCAAAAGTAAACACATAACCAGTAGTTGATCTTCGTTTGTCGAGATCACCCGCAAAATCCGAGTCACAATATCCAACTACAGACTGATTGTCTTCCTGCTAAAAAATTAACCCGACATCTACAACATTATGAATATACCGTAGAATCCACTACACAACTTGCCAATGCTCCTTTCCCGGATTATGCATATACCTGCTAATAACTCCAACAGCTTGTTAAATGTCAGGTCTCGTACAGACCATTGCATACATCAAGCTACCAACAGCATTTGCGTATGGTACCTTTGACATATACTCTTGTTCAGCTTCATCCAATGGCGACATAGTAGTACTTAGCTTAAAATGGGGAGCAAGTGGAGTACTAACCGGCTTAGTCTTGTCATCTATGCCAAAACGTTGTAGTACTCTCTTCAAATATTCTTTATGAGATAAACAGAGTTTCTTTGAACGTCTATCTCTTATTATCTCCATGCCAAGAATTTTCTTCGCCTCACCCAGATCCTTCATCTCGAACTCCTTCTTCAGTTGAATGTTCAACTTATCAATTTCTTCGAATTCTTGGAAGCTATCAACATATCATCAACATATATGAGAGATATATAAAGGAACCATCTTTAAGCCTGCGCAAATACACACAATGATCGTATTTGCT
>JASVEL010008720.1:0-100622 GCA_032618575.1 Nicotiana noctiflora | reverse complement strand
AAGGCTGGCTTAATTCACAAGCCAGCAATTTTTTTTGGGCAGAAATAGTCCCCTTTTTTTCTCTCTCTCAGCGCAAGTCGTCTTTTTCCTTCTCCCAAGACAACTCGTCTCCCTCCCGTGAATTCCAGCCCTCCCGGCTGCCCTAAGTTCATCGTCGCCTGCGCAGGTTTAGTATTTTTTTATCTCATGCTGTGACTTTTATGTAATGAAACCCCCCCAACCCTCACCCCACTTTTTTTTATACATGTTTTACTGTCTTAAATCTTTTATTTAGTTTTAGGTTGTAAAAATCTCATATTTTGAGGAGGAAACAAAACTTGCTACCATGAACTACTCAATGATATTTGGTGAATATTAGAGAATCAACTGCCTACTTGTACGGGGTTCCAGTATTATTCTGAGGAAGAAAGTAGGATGCTTTGTTTATTTTTGTATTTTGGTGTTATTAGTTGTTCATAATTTAAGAAAGACAAAATTGCACTTTTTGGTACATAGATTTTGGGGCCGTGCTTTTTGGTGCAGTTAATACCCTAATTTTAACATTTACATATAAAAATGGGATTTTTTTTCCTTTTGATAACTGTGGTGCTCAAGCCAGTTTGTACACGCCTAGGGTAACCTACTATCTCTCACCAACACATGTACCGGGTAACTGTCCACCAAGTCTCGGACAAATGTGAAGAAATCACCTAGTGTTTCTGTCTAAAAATGTGATTTTTTTTTGAAGTTTTTAACTTTTGGATGGCAAAAATTCATGTGTCTTGCAGATTTTAGGCTTTTAACAACTAAAGCCTGTTTTCATCTTTATTGTATATAAAGCTCATCAATTGACATCAAATCGCTAATATCATAATTATGAAGAAAAAAAAGCAGGACAAAACACATGCCCTCTAAAAAGTAGGTAGCTAAAAAAACTGCAATTTTGCCTCATAAGAAATGTATACAGCACAAATTCTAGTTTTCTCTCTCATTGGACACTAACGGAAGTTTCTTTTCATTATTTTCTTTATGAGTACATGTACACAGAGAGAAGTAGTAGCAAGTACAGCAAAATTAATGTTTTTAACCTCTTTTAACTGTAGATTGTACATCTGTTTTATGCAGATTTTCTTGTTTATATTTTGTATTTACATGTAGAAATTTTATTCAAGATGCTTGATCTTATTGTAGGTTACTTGATTCAAAGTTTGTTAGTGTTGCTACACCAGATCGTAACTTATATTTCTGATTTCCATAATGGTAAGTACAATTCAAACTTCGCTCCAATATTTCTGCCATGTCGTGTCTAATTCGTTTTATCTGATTTCCTGACCATGTGCGTAACTTAAAATGGACGGTCTGTTGGAATGTCCCTTGGGTGAACTTTATCTAATCTTGAAGCTGGTTACTTGACTTATTTGATTCAGTTATTCTTTCTTTCTCTATATACATTGGCTAGAATCTGGCATTTTTACAGCCTACATATATCTGTCTGCCACTTCCTTCCTAGGAACGATAACGGAAAGTCTAGAAAGTCTTCTTTTTGGAGATGAATCTGAATGTAATTGGTGTATACATATTACGTAGGCTGATTTATGGGTGTCTGTTGCTTTTATAGAATGCCTAAAGAAGAACCAGGAACAACATCCCCCCCCCCCCCCCAAAAAAAAAAAAAAAAACCCATAGGATTAAGATCCATATCTGAGACGAGATAGTATTAAAGAAACACACTATATTTGTCATATGGCTGGAGACTAGAGGGGGTTGTGCAATGCAACAAAGCTCCAAATTATTTAGTTGGAGGTTTCATTATCAAAGTGGGAAAACGCTTGACAAGAAGGATAAATAAAAACATGCATACAACAAGAGTTATATATGCTGCCAGAAGACTTTACAGAACCTTTATTTTTGCACCTTGAGATAGAAAACAATGAGAACAAAGATAGAAACTTTTAAGTGCCTGGCGTATAATTAGTGACAGATCAACATGCTTAATTGCTTGATATATACAAGTAACTTGGAGTAACATAGTAAATTAGAACGATGCATGTTACTTCAGGTCCTTTAGACGCTGATACTGATTGTAAGAAAATAATCGAGATGGGTGGGATGCAAGGCGAGGGACAGGAAAAGTAATGACTGTTAGTGATGGAAGAAAGGGGCCCGGGGGGGGGGGGGATAGACCGATCTATGGTGAAAGGTGGCAGCGGTTTTTTTAAATTGAAGGTTTTTTGTATTTGTCTTAACATTCTATGCTTCTGTCAGTTTTACCAAATTCCCTTATTAACTTTAGGAAATTACTCAGAATACTTATCTATTAACGGGCACAGGATCCTGGAGGAGTATTACAGGATAGCTATGCTGTTGGAAATACCTACCAAAGCAAAAGACAAGAATGAAGGATTGTGACCAGTAATGGTATATTTGAGTGACAAGCTGAGTGTCATAGTATATGAAAGTTAATATGGATGTGTGGTCATATAATATTAGATAAAATTAGAAATAATCTCATCCGACATAGGATGCTAGTAACACACATAAATGATAAATAAGAAAAGGTCATTTGGCCATATCCTACAAAGAGTTTCAAATTCATCATTCATAGACACGTGACCCCACGGTGACGGAAGTTCTTAAAATGGTCCAGGGAGACCTAAACTCAAATGAAGTGGTACGGTCACATAAACACATAGACTTAGCTAAGAACACAATGGAAGTAAAAGATGGATATAAATAATACCAACTAGTTGGAATTATGTTGTTGCTACTTTTGTATTAGGTTAGATGTTTGTTAGGATTGCTTTTAGTCTGATAAACAATTTTTTTTGGGTCATTTTACGGGTCTAGTTTTAGAGAATTCTTTATTTATTTTAAAAGACAAATTACTATGTGTCGGAATGATATAAGCCCAAACAGAGCAAAGCTGTGTAGTTATTGTTGTATGGATTCACGCTGGGACCAACATAGCATGTTTTAGTATAGTACGAGCCTACAGAAACTGAAAATATACATTGTAAGTGATGGAATTTTTTCAGATGAAGCAATTATGTTTATATTCTAGATAAAAAAGGTGAATATTTTATATTTCAATAGATGATGTATGCATTGGAATGTATTCGAACTTGATAGTCTGATTAAAATTTCTGAACTCCTTGCGCAGTAAGGTTTTGAGCTTGAGCTTTCTGTATTGCACACCTCAATATGCCTACTTGGTGCTGTTTCAATAATATTTCTCTTACCTTGATTTAAAAAAAATAATGCACGCGCTTGAATGGTGTGTACTGCTTGAATGGTGTGTACTGATGCAAATACATGTCTATTTTTTAACTTTTTTAATAACTACTACAACACATAACATATCTGTCTTCCATCTACTGTGAATGGAACTCTGAAATAGCATCTGCTGTTATTTCCAAATAAGCTCCTTTTCAGCCTGTAAAATCTTCCAGAAAACAACATTGCTTTTCAAAGTTTGGAGTTCCTCGGAAAATGAAATAGAAAGCTTACAGACATCTTCCAGTCCATACACAACTGTAGATTTTTCCTCCGAATGTCCTTTCTAGGTTAACTATTGTAAGAGTATATTTTGTACAAAATGTTGCTTGTTACTTTAACACCTCTCGCGTCTTTTCATTGCAGGCTGCGAGAATCCTTGCAAACTTGCTTGTTATGGGTTCTGGAATAATGGTAAGGGCCTTCGCCCAGGCATATCGTCAAGCTCTTGCAAGTAAGTTTTCATTGACATACACTAATCTTTTCTTTCGTATAGAAAATATCTCTTTTCTACTACTATTTGATTTTTTTTCCTATGTGAGGGGGAGGGGAGGAGGGGCTTAAGGCCTTATTTGTTTGCACTTAATGGAGGTGTGAGTCTTAATCATAAAGTGCGTTTGTTTTTAAACGCTGAATCTTAATTATTCAGATATTAATCATTAAGTGTGTTTGTTTTTTTTACTTAACAACCACTTAATGAGTCTGAATAGATCTGTATGATTAAGATCTGTAACGGAGACTTAATTTCATTACAATGCTATCACATCTTCATTATCAACTGCCGCCACCCGCCTACCATTATCAACTACCTCCATGCCACCACAACCACCCTACTCAGCCACCGTCACCTCTATGCCACCATCATCCTCAATCATAGCCGCCACCATTATCGACCATCACCATCCACCATCCCACCACTCCGACCACCATCATTCTCACTCACAGTCAACACTTATCCACCTCAATTACCACAACAACCACCCCATCACCATTAACAACCACAACCGGCATCGCCTATCATTATAACCTACCACCACCTTCCTCAGTTACAAACCACCACCCGCCATTATTAACTATCACCACCCACCACCACTATCATCAATTATAATTGCCACCACTACCAATCACTACTAGCTACTAGCATGAACCGCCATCATCAACCAAAACTACCACCAACCACCGCCTTTAGTCGGCATTCATTCGTTAGCCTTCACCATCAACAACTATCATATTTTAAAAAAACTATATATTTTATTGATAAATTTTATGCATTCAGATGTTAAAAATTAAACAGTCCTTATTTTTAGTATTCAGATGGGTATCCAAAACTAATATATTCAGATGTCTTAATCTTAATACACATCTTGATATTCAGATATATATTCAGATTCAGACGTCTTAATCTTAAAAAAAAACAAATGAGGCCTAAGTAGCTTTTCTATGGCTCTTATTTTTTTAGGATAAGCACAATTTTACTTGAGGGAGAAGCGTGAATGTGAATCTTCCGCCATGTAATGTTGCAAACAAAACCTATTTTGATTCCTTCAAGTTACAATGCTCCTAGATTAAAAAACAATGGTCCTTCAAGTGACAATGCCCCTAGATTGCAAAAGAATCGATAGAACATGTGATACATCAATTCTCCCATTAGCTAATGTGCTTGAAGCTTGGCATTTATATCTTTTGCAATCTTGTGGATTGACAATCAAACCATGTTTGGTTAATGGTAGATGCGTCCAAAAACGGTGTTGCTCAAGAAGCAGTACAAAATATCAAAAGAGCAAGCAAAAATATGACAGAGTCAGAGGCTAGGCAAATTCTTGGGGTTGCAGAGCATTCATCATGGGAAGACGTGTTGCAGGTTTGTCTTTGGTGATTTTGATTTATCATTTGCCCCACGGTAATGTTTTTGTGCATCGACACTTGAAAGTGCTTAATTTGTTTCTTCATCTTGTCTGCAGAGATATGATAACTTGTTTGAGAGGAATGCTAAGAATGGAAGTTTTTATCTTCAGTCAAAGGTCCATAGAGCCAAAGAATGTTTAGAATCACTTTACCAGAGTAAAGCACAAGGTCCAAATTAGTTGTTCTTCCCTTGAGTTCTCTCTGCATTGCTGCTGCGACGTTCTGAGCATACCCGACCGCCAGATGTTTTCCTACAATGTTACATGTGTATTTGATCCTCAATTTTGGTCCTAGGGAGAGAAGCATTTTAATTAATTACTGGTGTAGTTTGCATCACTCTGCCTTTTCTGTCGTTTTGCTTAGAAGCCTCGCCATTCGTGCGCTTGTGTGGTACACCTGAGATTTGAAGGAAGAGTAGTTATAAAATTGAAAATCTAGAGTGTCATCTCTTATTTCATACGAAATGAAATAAATGTGTAATTTTACTCAAATATCTAATTTCTTCAGGCTGGAAAGTTGGAACGTTAATATTAGTCTTTCCTCCGTTGGTCTGGGTATGAGCTGTCTAATACAATTGAATTAAGACAGGTGTTAAATCTAATTTTGTAATATGGTTAGTGACATCATATGTGTAAATTGATAATAATTTTTTTGAAAGCCTAACTTTGACAAATCGTTAAGGATCAGTCCTCCAAGTCTGATACCCTTAGATTTCTCAAACCTTGATATATATGAACGGAATGTTCCATTAACTTGAACTGGAAATGTGGTCACATCCTCTACAACGAATAACTGTTTGTATTTATTTCACTGTTTTTGAAAAACATAAGTTTCAAGAACTTATTTTTTTTCTTTCTAAAAGAGTTAATACCCTAAAATTTTCCTAAGCTATCAAGTTTTTGTCGTTTTTTACTTAAGTTATTCAGTGTCCCCAAAATCTTATTAACTATATTGCCTTTCATATTAAAACCTCTCCATTGCATTCATATAGGTATATCTAGTACTCGATCCTAATTGTCTAAAAAACGTGTCATAAAGCATTATATGTGGCTATTTAATTTAGCCTAAATTCTTACTTTTTTGCTAATTACCTACTTAAATTATCTGGTGTCCCCAAAACCCTCGTAAACTATATTCCCCTATATATTAAAATTCCATAAAGGACTTTTAAAAATGTCTATATAACCATATTAACTTATGGTTTTTACAAAGTTTTTATATGGTATACTTATGAATGATTGATTAATTTTAGGAATTTTTGGCCAAAATAATATCTAATGTACTATATTAATTTTAGGTTTAATTGTGATTATGCTTTATGCTAGACTCCAATTGATAGGTCCTTATTTATATTCACTTTGTAGTACAATTAAAATATTAATAAAGGCATATAGTGTTGTATTTCTTAAAAGTCATCTTATATTACATAAAAATATTACACAAAAATTAAATTTCACAAATAAAAATTAATTGACTAACAATTACAGTCTCTAATTTCAGATTAGATAAAAAAGGTTAAAAAAATTCTAACTTCATTCTTTACAAGATGTTGAGTTTAATAAGAAAGTTTAAAAAAGGATATCTAACAATATGTGTAAGATCTAGATTTCAGTATCAATATTACATAATAGCTAGTCACCTTTGGATTCTCTGTCTTCTCTCTAGACTAGAGAGAGAAAGTTACCTTCAAACTTCATGCAAGAGCTCATACAAAACCCAGACATTGATTTGGGAAATTTCATCCCCCTAAACCCCTCGATATATCCAATGAATATGTTGGGGCAGAAGATCAAATACCTTCATTCAAAGATAAACTCCTAGCTTACGAGATAATGGCAGATTATGGGACAATACACCTTGAAAGCATATGAAGGAAGAATAGATCTCTTCAGAAGATTTAACTACACTGAACACAAAATGCATCAAAACAAAATCCAATTAACCAATGAAGATCGAAACCGTATGTACTCTCCATGGAAACATTCCCTAATTATTAAACTAATAAGGAAGCATATACAACATCAATATCTAAAGGAGAAAATCATCAAACTATGAAAACTCATAGAGTTATTCCCCTGATCGACCTAGGCCATGACTACTTTGCACCAAGGAAGAAAACAAGATCCAAGCCCTACAAAATGGTCCTTGGTTCATTAATGATCATTACCTATCAGTTAAACAATGGCAATCAAACTTTGTAGCAGGAAAAGAAAAATATATCCACACAGTTACGCCTACCACAACTACCTACGAAATTTTACGACGGAGTAATACTAAGTAAAAATGGAATTCTATTGGAAAGTTTCTAAAGGTGGATGCATGTACTAGTGCAACACTAAGAGGCCTCTATGCAAAATAATGTGTGGAGATTCTTCTAGAAAATCCAGTACCCTGCTAGCACATTCCTACAACTCTTAGAAAAAGACCTCATTAATGAATACAATAGCCTTCTATGAATTGAGGAAATTAATTGAAATAATGACAGTGATGCCAACACAAAATTCTTCCATATAAGCGTTGTATACACTAACAATATTGCATTTTTTAAAAATAGTGAGGGTTCATGGATAATTGATCCCCAACAAATTCTGAACCACACATTTACCCATTTACAAAATTCTTTCACCTACGGGCACATACTCACTCCTCGGAATATATTTTCGACTCCCCTACTAGTTTTGATAACATTGATCTTACTTCATTAGATCTCCCTCTGCAAAACTATGGAATTGTATGTGCTATTTTTTCCTTCAAACCCAGATGGCATTCACCATTCTTTCTATAAAAAATATTGGCACCTTAATAAAGACTCAGTCATATCCTACTGTCAGAAAGTTTTCAACACCCTCGCTATTCACGTAAGCCTAAACTCGACCCACATTTGCCTAATTCTTAAATTTCCAAATGCTAGTCTATGTAATACCATTTACAAGATAATCACTAAAATCATTGTCAATAGGGTAAAATCTTTTCTAGATAAGCTTATCAGCCCCTACCAATCTATCTTCCTAAAAGGAAGACACACCAGTGACAATGTCATCGTTATTCAGAAAATCATGAACCATTTACAAAATTTGAAGGGGCAACGGGGTAAGATGCTTTTAAAAATTGACCTCGAGAAAGCTTCCGATAGACTTGAATGGTCCTTTATCTATCGAGCCCTCTTTTTCTTTAAGTTCCCTCTGCGCATAACCAAACTCATCATGAGCTGTGTCAGTACTTCCATAATTGCAATCCTAGTAAATGGCTTTAGGACGCAGTATTTTAACCCAACAAGATATATTGGACAAGGAGATCCAATGCCCCCTTACCTATTCATACTATGTATGGAACTCCTCTGCAAATACATTTGCTACCGGGTCAACATTGGCCAATGGGACCCCATTCAATTGAGTCAATCAGGGCCATCACTCTCTCATCTTTTATGCAAACGACCTCACTCTAGCATAAAATACAAATGTTAAAACACACCAGACTATAAAACATTGTCTCGCATTCTTTAGCCAACTTTCGGGTCAAAAAATCAACTCTAGGATATCCAAAATAATCTTCTAAAAAAACTGTGACTCTATTACCCGACACCGTCTGCCAATATCCTCAATATTAATAGTAGTCATAGATTGGAAAATACCTAGGATTCCCAATCCTCCTGCATGAACCAAAAGTTGTTGACCTCTAGTACATTATTGACAATATGAATTTTAGATTAGCCGGATGGAAAATAAACTTTCTATCCATTGTTGGCAGACTACATTATCTTAATCCACTCTCAATTCCATTCCAAACCACTCCATGCAATATATCCTTCTCCCCTATTCCATCTTTAAAATAATCGACAAGATCCAGCGCGACTTCATATGGGGGTACTACAACAACAAGGAAGAAAATTCACTATATTAATTAGGATACCGTTACTCAGTCTAAGCGAGACAGGGATCTAGGTATAAAAAATAAATAAAAGACAAAAGCCTAGCTCTACTCTCCAGTATGTCTTGGTGCCACTTTACTAACCCTACCTCTATACAAGCCACCACTCTGATAAGTAAATATAATCATAAAAGGAACCCCACATCCCTTTCCTTTTTCTGGTCTAACGTCCTAATGGGATGAAAGTACTGCTCTAAGTGCCTTTCTTGGATATAATTGGAACATGAAATATTAATTGTTTCTCAGCAGCTTGGATTCCCAACCTCCCACCACATAGCCCCCCTTATCCAAGGACCTCTAACCAAACATGACTCTATCCTCAAAATCAAAGATCTGTGGAAAATTAACCAATGTGATTTATCTAAATTGTCCTTTCATCTCCCACTTCACATCACCTAAAAACCTTCTCTATTAAGATATCAGAATTACAAGATGCAAAAGATATTCATGTTTGGGATCTCACGTCAAATGACTCCTTTACCACCAAAACATCCTATAAACTTATCTCCTCATAAAGAATCATTAACTAAAGATTCCAATAGATATGGAAGCTAAATACTCTTAACAAAATAAAATTCTTCTTATGGCAGCTCCCAAATCGTTTTCTCACAAGTGCTTTTCTACGTCACACAGGCTTAGATATTGACCCTATATGCTTAATATGTAAATGGGCTAATAAGTCTTTAACTCACATTCTCTTCGAATGCTTGATAGCTAGGTAGGGCTGTGCACAGTTCATATCGAATCGGATTTAGCATATTTCAGATTTTGGATTCTAGAAAATGCAATTTGAATTCGATCCGATTATATCGGATTGGATCGAATTTTAAAGTTTGGATCGGATCGTATTATTATGCCTCAAAGTTAAACTAATATGTAAATTTTCTTTGTAAAAGAAGCAATACATTAAGAAAAATTCATGTTTATGCAATTATGAGAGTATTATGGTGCCAATATAGCTAAATCTAGCAATTGTAAAGGTAATACCTTAGAAGTTGATGTAAAGGAAGTACTGACTATCCAAAATTAAAGTGTAGTATTTATACACAGCCTAATAATTTCGAATTTCGGATCAGACTAAAATATATCAATACGAATCCGATCCGAAATTTAAAATTTTTAAAAATACAATCCGAAATCCGATCCAATCCGAAATTCCAAATTGAATGGATCAGTTCGTATTTTGGATATCTGATCCGAATGAACAACCCTATAGCCAGGGCCTTTTGTGAGGAAGTAAGCCCACAAAACCAAACTTCGAATTTCAACTCAGACCACTGGCTTATGAAGCTCAAAGAGTGGACTATTAATGTGGACCACCTAAAAGTCACCTGGAATAAATTCTTCATTTTTTCCTCACAAACAGCCCTATAGACAGGGCCTTTTGTGAGGAAGTAATCCCACAAAACAAAACTTCGAATTTTCACTCACACCACTGGCTTATGAAGCTCAAAGAGTGGACCATTAATGCGGACCACCTAAATGTCACCTGGAATAAATTCTTCATTTTTTCCATCTAGCACCTTTGGCTTAATATAAATAATAACCATTTCAATAACTTCTGCAAGCTTCTTGCCCTAAACCTTGTGGTGATGCCTTGTATGGAATACAAATACACTGCTTTGTTGAAGAATTTTATCATGATAAGGATAAGTTTGAATTAGATAAGCATAGTTAGAATGTATTATAGAGTTAGAACTCTAACTCAATGTAATAGATATACGAGTAGTAAAACTCTAAGTTCACTAGTAGTTGTTGTTTTGTGACTTGTATAGATTTAGTCACTTATGGCTTTGTAATACATTTGAAATACACGATTTTTCATTACATTTTTTCCTCTCTATCTTGTGATTTTCTATATAGTATCAGAACTTCTTGAAGCTACACTGCCCACACGATCAAACATGGCCCACACGATCAAACATGGCCATAACAACACCCTCAACCTCTCTGTGTCTATCACCTGCTTCCCTGCACCATCTGATTGCCTCTTGTTCAGTTAAGTTAAAGCCATCAAACTATTTGATTTGGAGGATACAAATACTCCAGTTGATTCAGGTGATGAAGGTAACAAACTTGATCAAGGAAGGCAAGCCAGACACAAGTAGTTTATCTGCTTCTGATGGTGCAGACAAGACATTCGACTGAGAGGAAAAAGATGTGCTCTTGAGGAGTTGGATCTTTGCTACAATGACTGAAGAAAGCATGTATCTCATAGTGGGATGTTCAACTGCCAAGGAAATATAGGAATGTCTGGAGGAAGCATACCTGCAGGCAACCAAAGACAAGGAATTTCAGCTTAAGCAACATGCAGAACATCTAGCTAGGAACCAAAAAACTTGATGAATACTTGAAGGAATTCAAAGGCATATGCGATGTCCTCTCAACCATAGACAAGCTTGTTGATGAAGATAACAAAGTAATCAACTTTGCTAGAGGACTTGGCCAAAAGTACAAAACTTTTAGGACTGTTATGCTGGGAAAGGCCCCTTTTCCTACAATGAACCAGTTTGTCAATGCCCTTAGAGGTTTTAACATGAGAGAAGATGAAGAAGAAGTGGTTCAACAAGGCTACAATATGTCCTTTGCTGCTCAAAGAGGAAGATGTCGTGAAGGTTACTCTAACATAAGAGGAAACTCAAACTTCTCCTCAAGAGGAAGAGATTTCAGACATGCAGGACAAGACAACAATAAGAATAATCAAACTAATCAGAACACTGTCAATTCTAGAGCACTATAGGGCAAGGAAAATTGCCAAATACGTGGAAGAAATAATTACACAGCCCTAAAATGCTTCTACATGTGAGACTACTCCTACCGGGCTATAAAGGATCTGCCACAAGCTTTTTCTGTTGTTAATCTCCAGAACACACATGTTGAATATGAAGCTATGTATGTTGACTCTGGTGCAAGCACCACATAACCAATTCAATAGGCAACCTATCAAACCTTCAACCTTACAATGGTTATGATAAGATAATAATTGGGGATGGCTCTAAACTTGACATCACACATATTGGAAATACAATAAAATATGCACTTATAGTAAAGGAAATTCTTGTTGCCCCTAAGATTAAGAAGAAACTGCTATCAGTTAGTAAACTAGCTAAGGATAATTTTTGTACACGTGAGTTTGATGAGTCTGATTTTGTTATAAAGGACAAGAGCTTAGGGGGACTTATGGCCAAGGTATCTAAGAAGAATGATCTATATGCACTGTAAGACAATAATTTTTATGCCTTATCTGCATCAAAGGAGTGCAAGAATACATAGAGTACTTGGCATGCTAGATTAGGTCACCCTAGCTTAAAGACTTTAAAGATTTTTAGTAGTAACAAGTATTTTGATGTCAAGTACTAGAATAAAGTTCCTTCTGTTTTTGTCAGTTGTCAGTTAGGAAAAGGATGTAAGTTTCCATTTGAATTGAGAAATGAGATTGAAAAAGAACCTTTATTTAAAATTCATTGTGATCTTTGGGATCCAGCTCCTATTGAATCATCTCAGCACATGAGATGTTATGTAGTGTTTGTTGATGATTGTACCAGATATTGGTTTTATCCACTAAGAAGGAAATATGAATTTTATGATATTTTGTTAAGTTTCAAAAGATGGCTGAGAAACAATTCACAAAGACTATTAAGATTTTTTTAGTGTGATAGAGATGGTGAATTTAATAGCACCGCGTTTGTTGAACATCTAGATAACTATGGAATTGTTAGACATATATCATTCCCGCACATACCTGAGCAGAATGGAGTCTCTGAGAGGAAACACAGACATATCGTAGAAACTGGTCTGACCTTGCTGTTCCATGCAAAGCTGCCACAGTTTCTTTGGGTAGAAGCCTTCTTGACAGTTGTATTCTTAATTAACAGAATGCCTTCATCAATATTAAAAATAGTAAACTCCATTCTTTAATCTTTTTGGAGAGCATCCAGATTATAATAGGATGCAGATGTTTTCCCTACTTGAAAGGAAAGACAAAATTCTCTCCAAAGACCTATCCTTGTGTGTTTATTGGATATAGTAGCCTTCACAAAGGCTATAGGTGCTATCACCCACCTAACAGAAGAGTGTTTTGTCTCAAGACATGTGGTCTTTGACGAGCACACATTGCCTTATGTGCAACCAGATGCACCACTAGATAGTTCCAGTGATTCTACTCACCTTGCTACCTTTTATGAGTTTTTCTCTAGGTTGCAGGACTCCTCAAGCCTAGATGTACACCCTTCTAATTCAGGGGAAGTGTTGAATAGATCATCATTAATTGGTGTAGGCGATCAACCTACAGCACATGTGAATGCACCATCACCTAGTGACCAACTCACCCTGAATTTCCAGTTGATGCCCTTGATAAGGATGCTGAGCCTGCTGATCACATTGCTGGGTCTGTTGAAACTCCTTTAGAAATAGTTCCTACAGGAACAGATGATCTCATGACTGTTGAGAGTGAAGAACCAAACAGCTCAGCTCAAGACAATGCACATATTCCTCCGGACTCTAATGTATTTTCAGTTTATGATCTACAAGGAATTCAACTTGAAGTCGATTTATCTCATTGGTTTAATACTGAACCTAACACACAAGCTACACCAATACAACCTATACCAACTGGTGATGCAGAACCAGCAGAGCACACATCAAATGCACAAAGTTATCACATGGTCACACGATAGAAATCAAAATACATGCCAGTGAGACACATGTGTCTGGTAGCAACTAAGGAGCCATAGATTATAAATGAGATACTTAGCTCACCAGAATGGCTTGCAGCTATGCAAAAGGAGATAGATTCACTTCAAAACAAGACTTGGATACTGGTACCTAAGTCACCTGGTATGAACATAGTTGGATCTAGGTGGGTATTTAAAACCAAATTAAAGGCTGATGTATCCATTGATAAGTACAAGGCAAAACTAGTTGCCAAAGGTTATTCACAACTTGAAGGGGTAGACTTTGAGGAAACCTTCAACCTAGTTGTCAAAGCAACCACTAAAAGAGTAGTTCTTTCAGTAGCTGTAAGTCTCCACTGGTGTATTAGGCAACTAGATGAAAAGAATGCATTTTTGCATTGACATCTATAGGAATAGGTGTACATGAGTAAGCCACTAGGTTTTAAAGATCCTAGACATCCTGACATTGTGTATCTCCTCAAGAAAGCACTGTATGGTCTTAAGTAGTCACCTTGAGCTTGGTTTGAAATGTTCAGTCTGCACCTGTTCCACCTTGGTTTTAAGTGCAGTAAGGAAGACTCCTCACTCTTTGTGATGCATTGTAAAAGAGAAACAGTTCTGCTTCTTCTGTATATTGATGATATAATTGTCACTAGAGGTCACACTACACTAATTTCAGAAATCATTGATGAACTAGGTAAGAAATTTGCTATGAAGGATCTTGGCCCTCTGCACTTCTTCTTAGGGATTGAGACCACCTACTTTACTGGAGGTATCCATCTGAAAGTAAATATGCTATAGAATTACTTGTCAAGACTGGCATGGAACTTGCCAAGCCAATAAGCATACCTCTAGCACAAAAGCATGGTCTACAAGAAGTTATAAATGATCCAATTGATGCTTCACTATATAGAAGTGTTGTTAGTAGCCTGCAGTATATGGCTTTCACAAGGCGAGACATAGCTCATGTAGTGAATTTAGCAAGCTAATTCATGCAAAACCCAAACAACACTCATTACCAAGCTGGAAAGAGGATCCTTAGGTATGTGAAGGGCACAAATGAGTATGGTCTGAGAATCTTGCTCAGTCACCATTTAGGTTATATGGTTTCTCTGATGCAGACTGGGGAGGGTGTCCTATGACTAGGAGATCAACTATAGTCTACAATGTCTGCCTAGGAGCTAATTGCATATCTTGGACATCCAAGAAGCAACATACAGTGGCAAGGCCTAATGCAGAAGTTGAGTATAGAGCATTAGCCTCGACAACAGCTAAAATGACATGGATAACCTATATTCTCAATGACATTGGGGTTCATTTAAAAATTGCACCAACCCCGTTCTGTGATAACCTAAGTGCACTCTATATGACAGTCAATCCAATAATGCATGCTAGAACAAAGCATGTTGAGATGGACTATCATTTTGTTAGAGAAAAATGTTGCTAGTCACAAGGTTAGGACCAACTAGCTGACATTCATACTAAGGCATTGACTAAACAGATGTTTACAGGTTTTCGGAGCAAGCTAGGAGTGGTAACTACACCTCTCACTAGCTTGAGGGAAATGTTGAAGAAGTTGATCATGATAAGGATAAGTTTGAATTAAATAAGCATAGTTAGAATGTATTATAGAGTTAGAATGTATTGTAGAGTTAGAACTCTAACTCAATGTAATAGTTATACGAGTAGTAGAACGCTAAGTTCACTGGTAGTTGCTGTTTTGTGACTTGTATAAATTCAGTCACTTATAGCTTTGTAATACATATGAAATACACGATTCTTCAATACATTTTTTCCTCTCAATCGTGTGATTTTCTACACGCTTTATCTCCTACCAATAACATAAACATTTCACCAATTACGGTTAAATAGAGCCCTCTATTGTCAACTGACCTAAAACTCAACATTGATGGATCTTTCACATGACACTATAACAAAGGGGGAATCAGTAAAATATTCCAGGATAAACATGGTAATTGGATCCTGGGCTATAAAAATGCCCGCTTATAGCTACACCCCCATATACATGGAACTCACTACACCAAAAATGATCTTCTTATACCAAAAAGCAACAATTTTAATAACTTAGAAATTGAAACTGATACAACTGAAATACCACAATTACTTTCCTATAATAATTGTTCTCTATACTCTAACCTTGTTAGTGAGTGCAAATTACTATTGAAGGAGCTTGGGAACCCAACGATCAAACACAATTTTTGTGAAGGGAACAGACTCGAACACCTCTTGGTAAAAGAAGGGTCCAAGCAATCAAGCAATACCCCTTATCAATAATGCTCCACCCACCAAGTATTTGTTGGAAGCTGCTCCGGGAAGATAGAGATGGGACAACTATTACTAGGCTAGTATCTTCCAATGTTCTAAATAATCTAGCTGAGCTTGGGAACATTAATAGATTTTGTAATATGACTAGCAGGCCTCCTGGCTCAAGTATTTGGGGTGCCACTACGGAGGCACCATCGATATGTAATGCAACTACTTAATTAATAATATATATTTCGTCGTTTCAGCAAAAAAAATATGTCATACATGAAAGAAGGCTAAAACAAGAAAGAGAACAAACAATTTCAGAGGAAACAAGAGAGATAATTCTTTTCCAGAGGAAACCCATATGGAGAACGGAAGAAAAAAGGTTAATTAAAAAAGAAGAAGTAGGTGAAAAACAAAGAAGAAGGGTGAAAACATAAGAAAAAAAGATGGATATAACTAATATAAGGAAAATATTTACAAATAAATAAAATTTGAAAGAGGGCTAGGCTAATTAGCCATTATTTTCTGTTATGTGAGCTATTTTGATGGCTTTTTAAGCTACCATGCACTCGCAAACGAGTATCTACACATGTTATGTGAGGTAGCCACGAGTTTTTTAAAGTACGAACGACAATATAGTTCGGGAGAATTTTGGGGACACTAAATAATTTAAGTAGGAAACTGATAAAAATGTGATAGTTTAAGGAGTTTAGGGTATTAACTCTTTCTAAAACAAAACATTTAAAATTTCAAAAACTACAAAATGTATGGGTCTGGTCGGCTATTAAACTTTTTTCTTATCGTTTTTTTCTCCGGTTTAATTATGTTGATTGATGGAAACGCCATAAAGTTTGATATGCGAGGAATTAATTGGGCGTCGAATGAGTAAATGATATTTGCGGCTTTTTGTTTAACAAGTTGAAATCACCTAAACTCTAATCTTAACGCGTGGACCAGGGATTGACCAATCAATTCCATTTTATTTGGGTGTTTTCGGTAGTACTGTTTTATCGATGTGAGTTTGGAATAAAAATCTCTTCCGAATCTATAGTGTTTCAAAATTTCCCTTCAGGATTACTCGAATCCAGAACGTGACAGTCATATGTTAAAGCAATCATTAGCATTATAGCTGATATATACATGGGATCTGGAATTTGAGGCTTTAAAATGCCTAAATATTGGATGCCTCAATAATTGAATGTCAGTTTTGCGAATGTTAAGTATTTATCTACTAGTAACTTGGTGTTTAAGTAAGTAATTTTTAATAATAATAATATTATACCTTCCCTTCACTTCCAACCAAGAGATTATGAGTTCGAGTCTCCCCAAGATCAAGGTGGAAAGTTCTTGGAGGGAAGGATCTTGGGGTCTATTTAGAAACACCCTCTCTATCCCAGGGTAGGGGTAAGGTCTGCGTACACACTACTCTCCCAGACTTCACTAAGTGGGATTATACTGGGTTGTTGTTGTTGTTGTTGTTTAACTTGGTGTTTAAGCTGTGGAACCTGCCCAAGTTTAATGGGTTTGGACAAGAGTGATTTTGATGATGGGCTGATTTGGGTTATACACAACTTAACCCATCAAAAATCAGCAACCCAAATAGACTCATGTACCCAAACTTGACCTCTGAAATGTATAATTTAAATTTTGAGAGAAAATCAACCAGCACTACAATTGAGAAATGCAAAAGAACAGGGTCAAAGCTTCTGTTAGTATTCCTTTTTTGTTTTGTTTATCTAGGAATCCGTCTTTGCATGAGTCGTTCTTTTTACTATTACGAATAGTTATAAGTAGTTAAAAGTTATTTCTAGTAAATTTAATTTTTCTTATGATCACAAATTACTGAACATGGTTTCTAAATAAATTAACTAATGCATACCTCATTCTTATAATAAATGAAACACCATAGTCCATATTTTTGATAGTTTCTATTTAGGGATTGCAACATAAATAGCCGGTCAGATTCATTGTTTACTTTTTAGCCGGTATACATCGATAATACACAACTATACACATATTATATATGAATTTTACATATATTATACATCTGTCGGCTATTTTTAGTTTAAAAAATTTGGTGGGTGACTATATATTTGGATTAATTCTTCTTCTATTTTAACATTTAAAAATTATAATTTTAACATTTCTATACTATGTTAACATAATATTTTGCCAGGGTTATATATATATATATATATATATATATATATATATATATATATATATATATATATATATATATATATATATATATATAGTGACTAGAAAACTATGTGGTAAGAGGTGAGAGTCGAAAAAGATCAGAGTCATGTTTAGGATTTAAATTATTTAACGGGAAGTAAGTATTTTTTCATTTTTAACTAGAGGTTCTGAGTTCGAACTGTTCTTATGGAGTTGTTTTGTTAGGGAGCATTTTATCTCAATATGAGATTTTCCGACACAATTCTGGTCGACTTAGTCCTGCCCCTAATATGGACATTGAATACCGGGTGGAAAACAAAAAAAGAAGAAAATGAAAGAGGAAAAGTCAATCATTCATGAATGGTCAACCCTAATTATGGTAGTACGTGTTTTGCCCAGTTGAAAATAGATGGCTATCAGTTTGTATTTTTGCAAGTCGACATATATCGTCAATAAAAGCCGAATTCCATGACTCTAAATTCATTCCTTTCACATTCCCTTCACTTTAATTTGTTCATACAACAATTATATAGAGAATACAGAACTTGAAAATTTTAATGTCCAAAAGTATAAATATAAGCAAGCAAAAGCACACGCCATACACTCATTCCAATGTAAGCTTTTTTGCACTAAAATATAACATGTTCACTGCGTTTTCTAGTAAAGCTAGCTTTTGATGATGCATTCACGTTTACATGCAAAAATGGAGAAGCTCATCAGATCACCAGCATCAAACGTTGGAAGTGTCAAAAAGGTGAGTCGAACTGATATTTTGTTATTCGATCCGCTTTGAGCCTAGGCTCGCACGACTCTAAAACATATCACTATCTAAAGTCTAAGACATATTTACTTATATACCCAACATCGATCTTTCCTGTGTTTTGTCGATGTGAAATTTGCGTAGGGTGTCACATACACCCCTCTTAGGGGCTTACCGTCTTCCTAAGGCTTGCCTGTCAAGATCCAAAGCGCACAATATCACTAGTGGGATGATATATTACGCTATCACAAGTTAAAATTCACCGGTCGAATAAAAAAATGTACACTACATGTGTATGTGTAACTTTCATCTTATTATATGAATAGTTACTGATGGTCATAGTATGTACTCGATGCCTAATTAGCAGCATTTCTGCTAATTAATTAACGACTAATAACCTAATTGGTAAAATAACTCATTGATGTCCTACGTACTACTTCCCTCTCTCTCTCTCTCCATCAATGACCCAATTTCTGCAGTGAACAAAAGCTGTTTAACTGTGTAAGAAGCTAATAATACTAAAAAGAAATAAAAGAAAGGACAGCAGTACAAAATCTATAATTACTATTGCCTAATTATGCTCAAATTAAAGGAAGCGATAGCTTAATCCCCCACTATATATATATATATATATATATATATATATATATATATATATATATATATATATATAGTGCCCACAAGCTTTAATGCCTCTAGTTTAGGCAATTATGAAGTTCAGATGTTCCACCCAATTGCATTATTAAGCAATGTATTAACTTTAACAACTTGTTTGGATTGTTATTACATATGGTTTCATAACTTATCGTATTATACTGCATTGTATTTTATTGTTTGAAGAATATAATGTTTGGATAGATTGTATCGTTTGCCGTCATTTTATGATGCAACAAAGACATACTTGTAACATTACCAAGAAAAAATAAGATACATAGTAGAATTATTATATAAAATAAAGTAGGATAAAGAATAAAATATGATTATTCAATAATAATGAAGGACAAGATGACAGGAAAAAAAAAATACGCCACCATATAAAATCTGACGTTCCACAAAGTGACACTTTTTGTTGTTACATAAACGATGGATTTAGCAATAAAATATAATAAAATTTAAGTAACAATAAAAATAAATATTATATTTAAAATAATAACACAATATAATATTGGTAACAACCATCCAAATAAGTGGTAAGTTTTACACACTTTAGTCAAACTGTGACCTTTGAACTGCTTTACACGAAATATATAACTTACCCATTAAATGTTGATGCATACTAAATGTCCTTGGAGTAGAAGATTGTTTCTAAATAGACCATCGGCATTCTTGCCTCCAAGAACTTCATATCTTGCTTTTGGGGAGACCCGCTCACAACCTCTTGATTGGAAGTGAAAGTTTCTTACCATCAAAGAAATCCTTCTCGTCCCTTCGTTGATAATATTTCATATTGTTATTTTCCTTGTTGTTATTGTTATCTATAATTTTGAATTTAGGGATGAGAAAGGGGGAATGAAGAGTTAAGCGCAGTAAACCACGTGAAATTTATTTTCATAAGTACATAACTACCAATTACTTTATACTTTTTAAATCCACTTCCAAAACCAAAATCTTGGAACTAACTAAGAAAAAACTTACGCCCAAGAAACCTTCATGCTGTCTAAAGAATTACTTTAGATAGTAAAATTCCTCCCAATTATTACTACTTTCACTAGGTTGAGCTCGATGAATTCCCAAAATGAGATGAATACCTCACAATATTTTCATCAAATCGCTGGTAATTACTTGGTGTTTGTTGTACATCATGAGATGCTTGTTGTACCAAAGATGTCATCGACAAAGATTCCGAAATGAAAGTACTTGACAGTGGCGGATCTAACCATGAGTTTGCTGGTTCAACAGTATTCAATGTGTCAGGGTCGAATCCTACATAAAAACAAGTACATAAAATTAAATATATATTTTAAAATTCGCTGACTTTTAAATTTTGGACCCGTCACTAATATATACCTGATGTGTGATAAAATCTTGATGAATCAGCATTATTATTGCCAGTGTGAAGCAGCTGAGGGTAATGATCTAATTGAGAGAAAGGCTTGAAATTACAATTTGGAAGAGAATAATTAGCAGCTGGAATATTAATTAATTGCTCTTGAGGATTAGTAGTAAGGTAACCAAATTCAGTTTTGGCTAATACTCTTTCTGGAAAATTAAGTTTAGCTTTATTTCCTTTAAATTTAAGAGCAGCTTCATCATAAGCAATAGCAGCAGCTTCAGCAGTTTTAAAAGTCCCAAGCCAAATTCGAGCAGCTTTCTTTGGGTCACGGATTTCGGCTGCGTATTTTCCCCATGGTCTTTGCCTTACTCCTCTATAATGTCTTCTTCTTTCAATATTTCCTTCACATATATACAACAAAAAAGGTTTAAATTTGAACCAAGGAAAACAAAGAGAAATTAAGCTATTTGTGGAAGTACAAAGGGTATTATATCACGGGTTTGAGTCGTGGAAACAACTATTAGTATTTGAATTAAGGTATAGGCTGTCTACATCACATGACCCTTTGGGTACAACCTTTTTCCAGACCCTACATGAATGCGGGATGCATTATGCACCGAACTGTCTTTTTTTTTTTAAACAAAAAGTATATTAGTTGTTGGAAAAATTGGTTATGGACGATAAGAAATAGCTTGAGGCGTGTCAAGGATATTGTTCTTAAGGATATTTCGGCCACACAGTGATAAATAAAATTAGGTGTATCCCACAGGATTAACAAGCTCTTCTAGTTATTAAACGGGGAACAGAACTAGCAGAAAACTCAAGAAAGAAATTAAACTAGGAACAAAACTAGTAGAAAACTCAAGAAAGAAACCCAACATACAGGAGGAAAAGATTATTCAAAAAGTTGTAACTCCCTCACGTCACCTTTAAGAAAATAAAATTAAAGAAGATTTTTACTTATATCACAAGTATTATATCACGGTTTTATATCATGGATAAATAAAATTAGGCGTATCCCCTAAGATTCAACAAGCCCTTCTAGTTATTAAACCGGGAACAAAGAACTTGCAGAAAACTCAAGAAAGAAACCCAAAATATAGGATGAAAAGATTATTCAGAAAGTTGTATTAAAAAGTGTATCTTTAGCTCTCCAAATAACATGTTTATATAGGTGTTGCTTCAAGGCTAGTTAACAACTAGTTTGACCATATTAGTTGTAAAATAATTTATCAAATAATAAGTAGATATAAATAATATTTCAAAGGGAAAAGATTTTCCCAATCAAAATAAATATTACCTTTTGAGATATCACTAATTTTCCAACACAATTATCTCACACCATCATATAAATGAACCTTCTACAATAGGTAATTAACTCGACATCTATATATCAAGCCTGATACGGTAATCTACAAAATAGAATGAGAACCTGCAACTACAACAAATTAAATTAATTATGGTGTAAAAGATCTTTGTATCGTTAGTGTATATACCTGCCATTTTATAAATTTAATTAGCCATTTTGAGGAAAAACCCTAATAAAATTTGGTTGATAATGAAGATCATCCACAACAAGCTGCAAATTATTACACATTATTTTTTTTCTGTCTTTAACAAAAAGGGGCTAAAGGAGAAGTTATTTTCATAGTTTTTCATGATATACTAATCTGATGTTCATTACGAACTCGTTAATTAAATGATATACAGTTAAACCTCTCTATAACAACTTCGTCTATTCTGATTTTTGTTTGATTACTATAATGAACTGTTGTTATAGAGAATATGTATTATAACATGAAAAGTAATTCCAAAGAAAGCTTGAATGTAAAGTACATTAGAGTAAAGTGTTATTAAATAGGATGACTGTTATAGTGAAGTCTAACCGTATATATACCTTGTCGTAGATTGGGCCGAGGTTGGTTTTGTAGAGAGAGATGAGTTAGGGTATTTCCTGCAGTAGAAGAAGTGTTGTTGCCAATAACTTGAGAGAGGACAGAAACCATAGTAGACATATCTTGCTGAGATCGAGCTGCTGAGTACATATTAGGAAATATCTCATCTTTTTTCTCCTTCGATTCATTGGATGAAAAGAGCCTCTTGCCATTTCTCATTCGATCCACTTTTGCTACCTTAATTTTCTTATAATTTCTTCAAGAAAAGCTGTGATTATATTCAAATACAGTAGCTAATTAGGAGCTCTAACTTTGTACTAACTACTGAAGGGAAAATACATGAAGAAGTTGAAAATAAAGAAAGTGAAAGATTGAAGAATGCGGATATATAGGAATAATAAGAGAATAAAGAGGAAGGAAATGCTAGGGTTTACAACTATAGCTTTATAGACTATGTGAACTACGTATCTAGAATAAGTATAGATTTTAGAATATTTATTGGTCATACTAATTTGTCCTTATTTAACTACTAGTATATACTTTTAGTTTTTCATGGAAAGTAAAAATTCGAATAACTCCTTTCGATCCATATTAATTTATTGTCGTGGTTACTAAATATATTTGGTTAAAAATAGTTGTCATTTTAAAAATTAAGATATAATTTATTGTTATTTTTTCATTGTGCCCTTATCATTATTTGTTCTTGGTAAAAAATATTGATTAATAGAGACAATATTTATTACAAAATACTAGTCAAAAACCTCTTATTATTGGGACTCGCCTCGGGGCGGAGCACTCGTAAAACGCCCTGGGCTTATGTGTGGGGCTTAGTTCCATGAGACTTACGCCTCGGTCATTGGGGCTTACGCCCCGGACACGCCCAATGGCCAATAGGTTCGCATAATAGAACTTTATGCAATTGTATGTAACTAACCTTGTAATCCTGAAATTCTTTTAATAAATCGTTGGCTATTCAAAATTATTTTTTTCCTAATTATAAATCATTAAGTCTAGAGTATTTTATGTCATAATTAAAGTAAAAATTATTGCACGTTATCCACTAAGACTGCTATGATAGTTAATTTTAAATAAATTTTTCATTTAAAAAGTATTTATTCATTAACTTTTGTATGACTTTACTATATAATAGTCCATAATTTTTTTATTATAATTTTTTTCTATTTTTTTCATATTTATGAGATACTATACTTATTAATTCAATAGCTCAGTATTAACAACTATTTACAAATAATTAATTATCGTGGTATTGTATGATGAATTATATGTCACTTTATGAACTTGTTGAAACTTAAAGATGAACTATGCTTGAGAATCACATTTAAATTGGGAATTAGTTTTGTATGAATTCTCTTTCAAATTAATACAAAGCATATCAATTAATAGAAGGAGTATTTTAAGAAAATATCAAATTACAATATCAAAATTCTTTCAAGATTCATACTCCTTAAGAGATACATATAAGATGTCGTATCGAATACATTTCTTTTGATGTTTGAGATGTAACAACGTTACAACTAATTTGCATATTATGATATATGTCATACTTTTCGTATTATTCATAGTTGAATTATAATTTAATAAATATTTTAAATAGATTATTTGTTATAATTTTATAATTTTGATACTATTTTTAAATTTTTGAAATTAATAAAATTTAAAAATCCGTGAGACTTACGCCCATATCTCATAGGCTTACGCCTTACCTCATTAGAGGTAAAACACCTTGCCTCATGTCCCCGCCTTTTAAAACATTGCGTGTAAAAAAAATACGATAACTAAAATGGAAAGAGGGAAGTACATATATACAAACATGAGTCCTAGCTAGCTAGTTGAGGAGTGAAATCCTTCGGGTCGAACTTACTGCTTTATTTTCTTCGACATATTCTTTCTTTCTTTTACTTCAATTTCTCACTATTTCTTCGTTTCAATTTATGTGAACCTATTTTTTTTAGTCCATGCCAAAAAAAAAAAATTTATTTGAAAAAAATTTACTTTTATGCAATGATTTGTAGATAAAAAAATATATATGCCTTATTTTAATTTACACCACAATAAGTTCAAAAAGTTTTCTCAATTTTTTTAAACCTTGTGTCCAATCAAATAAATTCACGTTAATTGAAAGGGAGGGAGTAATTGAGTAATTCTAAATTCAATATACTTCATCTATCATACTCTTTTTTAATACAAGAAAGATAAAATTGCATCCTTTTCTCCGGAAAAAAAAAGGAAAAAAAAAAAAGAGGAGAGGTAAAGAGAGATGAAGAACTAATTTCTATAAAGTGTTGCTTGCATAATGTCATCCCACTGGTATCTTCCTTTCTCCTCAACTGTTGTGCAAAGGAGGAGAATAAGAAAAAGAGAAATTCCTAAAATTCTAATTTCACTTACTATATAGTTGGTAAATGTATCTCATTCTCCAATTAATAACAATACCTCAATTAAGAACAAATTGAGGTCGATTATATGAATCATCGTTGACCATATATTTTATTTGAATTAATCTCCGTCTAACACTATGTAAAAATAAAACTAAAAATAGAAAGTATTAGAAGTTCTTTACCTTTTCTATTGCCATAAATTAGTACTTAGATAGGCGATATAATATAATAACCTATAAAGAATTTATGATTGTTTAGAAATTTATTCGTTAGATGTTCATCCTCATACTTCAAATATGACTACCAGAAAACACATTTTCTTCTTGAGAAATTGACTACAATAGTGAACCAGTGATAGTTCTATTATTGATGCTGCAGCTGCAGCCTGCAGGTCAAGTCAATACTTGTTCTAACAAATCATACGGGAAAATATATAATTAAGATAGTGAAAAAATAATAAAAGGTGGAAGACTTGGTCAATAGACATAAATACCTCATCTTTATAGATTTTTTGTTATTGTCACCATCAACCCTGGTGGAACTGAACTTCATATCCACTCCTTATTTTTAATTTTATTTGAAATAATATTTGATAACGAAACTCTTACTCAAATAATTACCACCAAAAAAAAAAAAAAAAACCTTTCTCAAACATACGTCCATGTATGTATTGTCGCTTATCTTATTAAATTTTAAAAATCTGCTGCCCATTAATTTTTTTCTTTATGGGAAATTTTAACATAGAGATAAGCATGATAAGACAATATAACTTCCCATTTTTTTTTCTTCAAATTTTCCGAGCTTTTATATACTATAACCGTATATACTTATAATTCCACTGGGAATTTTTTTGGCGTGTGCACGCACGTGCCTGTGCTTATTTGCGCCTATCTAGTAGCAAATAAAACCACATTTGGTGGTTAAAATTTTAACATGAGAACCTTATTAACAAGTTCATGGATAACATGTAAAAGGGAATAAAAAAAAAGAAAAAAATTGAAGGTTGAAGTGACATGATTACATGGTTCAACAATTTGACTTTGAAAAAGACAAGCTAAAATAGAACGTTGATTGTGTCAAAAAAAAAAAAGACTAATGTAGCTTGGAATAACATATATAGTCAAACGGAAGAAATAATGTTACTCGCATACATCAAACTGACGTTGCTTCTTCGGTCTGATCAAGAAATCCCTCATATATGATGTAAAACGCTCTGATTCTATCCTTTTTCAATGACAATTTTTGTCATCTCAATAACGGAATCAAACTAAAGAATCCAAATGGTTGAAATTAAAATTATAACACTGCTCAAAATTATAAAAGTTTTGAGATACGCTATTTATAGAATTAAATTATTTTTTCTTATTATATATATATATATATATATATATATATATATATATATATATATATATATATATATATATATATATATATATATATATATATATATATATATATATATATAACTAAAAACTGAGAAAAATATTAATAATTTTAACATTATTAATTATTAAAAGTGGGTATCATTAATTATAAGTTAAGTTTAAAATAAAAATAAAAGGAAAAAAGGGGGGCCTAGATCCTAATAGGGCTAATGGAATAAAAAGGTAACTCTGCAATCAGTTGTTAGAATCAATAGGTATTCAAATTGTTCATTTCAAAAAATTGAAACCCTTCTTATTGGACGATCATTATACATCCCAAAAATCAAAATTCTTGAACAGTGGAGGAACAATATCACCATTTTTGTTCAATAAGATACCAAAGTGGATGATTGAGTCATTCCATACTAGAAATAATCGCAGGAAATCCTTTGATAACCCGGATTCTTATTTCTCAATGTATTCCACGATCAAGACAATTGGCTGAATCTCGTGAAACCATTTCATAGAAGTTCATTGATATCTTCTTTTTATAAAGCAAATCGACTTCGATTCTTGAATAATCCACATCACTTCTGCTTCTATTGGAACACAATGTTCCCTGTTTCTGTGAAAAAGGCACGTATCAATAATTCTAATTTTATGTATGGACAATTCCTCAATATCTTGTTCATTCGCAATAAAATATTTTCTTTGTGCGTCGGTAAAATAAAATGCTTTTTGGGGGAGAGATACTATTTTAACAATCGAGTCACAGGTATCCAACATATACCTAACGATTTTCCATAAAGTGGTGACGAAACATATAACTTGTACAAATCTTTCCATTTTCCAAGTCGATCCGATCCATTCGTTCATAGAGCTATTTACTCGATCGCAGATATTTTTGGAATACCTCTAACAGAGAGAAAAATAGTCAATTTTGAAAGAACTTATTGTCAACCTCTTTCAGATATGAATCTATCTGATTCAGAATGGAAGAACTTGCATCAATATCTCAATTTCAATTCAAAAATAAGTTTGATTCACACCCCATGTTCTGAGAAAGATTTATCATCCGAAAAGAGAAAAAAATGGAGTCTTTGTCTAAAGAAATGCGTTGAGAAAGTGCAGATGTATCGAACCTTTCAACGAGATACTGTTTTTTCAACTCTCTTAAAATGGAATCTATTCCAAACATATATGACATGGTTCCTTACTTTGACAAGGTATAAATATCTAAATTTGATATTTTTATATACTTGTCGAGACCTATTGCCAATACTAAGTAGCGGTAAAAAATTTATACCCATTTTTCATGATATTATGCGTGTATCAAATATATCATGGCGAATTCTTCAGAAAAAAAAACGTGTCTTCCACAATGAAATCTGATAAATGAGATCTCGAGTAAGTGTTTACATAATCTTCTTCTGTCTGAAGAAATGATTCATCGAAATAATCAGTCGCCATGGATATCGACACATTTGAGATCGCCAAATGCTTTGGAGTTCCTCTATTCAATATGTTTCCTTCTTCTTGTTGTTGAATATCTCGTTCGTACACATCTTCTCTTTGTTTCTAGGGTCTCTAGTGAGTTACAGACAGAGTTCGAAAAGGTCAAATCTTTGATGATTCCATCATCTATGATTGAGTTGCAAAAATTTCTGGATAGGTATCCTACATCTGAATCGAATTCTTTCTAGTTAAAGAATCTCTTTCTAGTTACTCTGGAACAATTAGGAGATTCTCTAGAAGAAATATAGGGTTCTACTTCTGGAGGCAACATGCTTGGTCCCGCTTATGGGGTCATATCAATACATTCTACGTAGAAAGATTGGAATATCAATCTCATCGAGATCGTCGATCTCATACCAAATCCCTTAATCGAATCACTTTTTCGAGAAATACGAGACATCTAAGTCATACAAGTAAAGAGATATATTCATTGATAAGAAAATGAAAAAACGTAAACGGGGATTGGGTTGATGATAAAATAGAACCATGGGCCACGAACAGTGATTCGATTGATGATGAAGAAAGAGAATTCTTGGTTTAGTTCTCCACCTTAACGACAGAAAATAGGATTGATCAAATTCTATTGAGTCTGACTCATAGTTATCATCTATCAAAGAATGACTCTGGTTATCAATTGATTGAACAACCGGAAGCAATTTACTGACGATACTTATTTGACATTCATAAAAATCATCTACTGAATTATTAGTTCGATCCATCCTGTTTAGCAAAAAGACGAATATTCTTTGCTCATTATCAGGCAATCACTTATTCACAAACTGTGCTGGGAAACTAGCTTTCATTCCCATATCTTGGAAAATCCTTTTTGCTCCGCATAGACTTATCCCCCTCTAGGGGTATTTTAGTGATAGGTTCTATAGGTACTGGACGATTCTATTTGGTCAAATACCTATCAACAAACTCTTATGTTCCTTTCATTATGGTATTTCTGAACAAGTTTCTGGATAACAAGCCTAAAGGTTTTTTTCTTGATGAGATCGATATTGATGATAGTAATGATATTGATGATACTGACAATCTTGATGCTAGTGACGATATCGATCGTGACCTTGATACGGATCTGGAACTGCTAACTAGGATGAATGGGCTAACTATGGATATGATGCCGGAAATAGACCGATTTTATATCACCCTTCAATTAGAATTAGCAAAAGCAATGTATCCTTGTATAATATGGATTCCAAACATTCATGATCTAGATGTGAATGAGTCGAATGACTTAGCCCTCGGTCTATTAGTGAACCATCTCTCCAAGGATTGTGAAAGATGTTCTACTAAAAATATTCTTGTTATTTCTTTTACTCATATTTCCCAAAAATAGATCCCGCTCTAATAGCTCAGAACAAATTAAATACGTGCATTACTATACGAAGTATTTTCTTCCACACCAACAAAAGCATGTTTTCACTCTTTTATATACTAGGGGATTTCACTTGGAAAAGAAAATGTTCCATACTAATGGATTCTGGTCCATAACCATAGGTTCCAATGCACGAGATCTTGTAGCACTTACCAATGAGGTTGTCACGACCCTAGTTCATCAATTGTGAACACGTCATGACGGCACCTAGTTTTCGCGACCAGGTAAGCCTAACACCTTGCGGAAGTAATAACATTTGCGGAATTTATAATCAAAACTTAAATAACAGGAATAATGTATATAATTGCCTCCTAGCACATACATCTTAACACCTAACATTTTGAAACTATCCCAAAGACTTGGAAACCCACAGGCAACACATGCTAAGAGAATCATAAGATACAACTCTAATATCTGAAAATGTCTACTACAACTGAATACATAAAATGGAACTGCTAACTACAAGATAGAGTAGAAGGAGACTCTTCGGTCTGCGGACACGGCAGATGTACCTCAAGTCTCTGAATATAGCGCTTAGATGGAGGTACCTGGAGCTGCAAGGCCCCAAACATGGTGTAACGACCCGACCGGTCGTTTTAGAAAATTACGCCTCAATCCCTAATTTAACGGTTCCCCTAAGTTCATTTCTGCTATTGTGGGTTGCCGGGAGAGTCAGTTTTGAAAATTTGAGCATTTTGGGACACTTAGTCCCTAAATAAGAGCTTTGAAGCTAGAAAACGGTCTGTAGTCGGAACAGTGTTAAGACGATCTCGGAACGGAAATCCGATGGTTCCATTAGCTCCGTTAGGTGATTTCGGGGTTGGGAGCGCGTTCTGAATGTATTTTGGAGGTCCGTAGCTCAATTAGGCTTGAAATACCGAAGGTTGAAATTTTGGCGAATCCGAGCGTTAGGTGAGATTTTGATCCGGGAGTCGGAATGGAATTCCGACAATTTCTGTAGCTTCGTTATGTGATTTTGGACATGTCCGCAAATTTTTAGGTCATTCGGACGTCGTTTGGTTGGGTTTTTAATCGAATGTGCAATTCGGAAAGTTTTAAGAAATTTAGGCTTGAATTCGATGGGAATTATGGGTTTCGATGTTGTTAGACGTGTTTTGAGAATTGGAACAAGTTCGAATAAGGTATTAGGATGTGTTGGTGTGTTTGGATAGGGTCCCGGGGGACTCGGGATGAATTCGGGTGATTAAACGGCAAGAATCTTAAAAAGTTGCAGCAGGCTGGTGCCTGCCTTCTGTAGTATTCGCTTCTGCGGAGCTTGGACCGCAGAGGCGAGTCCGCAGAAGTGACATTTGCTCCGCAGGAGCGAGGGTCGCAGGAGCGGATTTTGGATCGTGGAGGCGGTCATGCAGGAGCGGAAAGTCTTCCGCAGGAGCGGAAGTGAACTGTTTGGTGGCCTCCGCAGGAGCGGACGTTTGTCCGCATAAGCGAAGTCGCAGAAGCGACTGTGCTTCCGCAGAAGCGGAATCGCTGAAGCGACCTAGAGACCGCAGAAGTGGAATGGTCCAGCCAAGCCTGGCCTTCGCAGAAGCGACAAAATGTCGCGGAAGCGGATCCGCAGAAGCGGAATTTCGTCCGCAGAAGCGGAAATCGCAGAGAAGTTAGAAATTTCAGAAACATTTCCAAACTTTGAGGGCTCGGCTTAAGGGGCGATTTAGGCGATTTTGAAGGGAGATTCAAGGGGTTTCTTCAGGTAATCAATTATGGACTCCAATTATGATTGTTGTTGATAATATTATGCAAGTTTTTCATGAAAATGGAGGAATTTGGGGTAATTAATGGGGGTTTTCACCCTAGACCAAAACCTTTAGAAAATCAAGGTTTTGAGTGGGCAAATGGAGTCCGAATTTGATAAACTTTATATGCTTAGACTCGTATTGAGACAAGGGTTCCGAATATATAACTTTCGTGATTTTTCGATAAGCGTACCGAAAGTCGGGTTTTGGCAACTTGTGGGTTTTGGTGTATTTTGAGTTATTTTGATTGGGTAATGCCCAATTGGCCTATTTTGATGTGATTCTATTGATTTTTATCAGATTCTACACTTGTGGAGGCCGGCATTCGCGGCAAGAGGGTTATTTCTTAGCGGTTTCGTACCGGAATTGAGGTAAGTGGCTTGTCTAACTTCGTGTGGGGGACTTTCACCCCTAGGATATTATTGTGATACTTTAAATGCCTTGTACGCGAGGTGACGGCCGTGTACATGCGCTGGTTGTTGAACACATACTTTACTCAAAATGTTCAATGAGTGATATTCCTGTTCTTAGTTGTTAAATTCGATATTCCTACCCGGTAGTAGTTAGAAAAGCATGATTAGATAGAATCTAACCGTCTAGTTGCTTAATTGACTTACTTGAGTTTTCTTGGTAATCGTTGGCGCTGTTCATCGGCGAAGTTATCATTAAGCATATTATACTTCCCTCTGTGTATTCCTTTATTTGTTGTGGTTATGGACTACGGGTTCGATTCCCGAGATCCTGAGATTATTGAAATGTGGACTACGGGTTCGATTCCCGAGATCCTGAGATTATTGAAATATGGTCTACGGGTTCGATTCCCGAGATCCTGAGATTATTGAAATATGGTCTACGAGTTCGATTCCCGAGATCCTGAGATTATTGAAATATGGTCTACGGGTTCGATTCCCGAGATCCCGAGATTATTGAAATATGGTCTACGGGTTCGATTCCCGAGATCCCGAGATTATTGAAATATGGACTACGGGTTCGATTCCGAGATCCTAAGATTATTGAAATATGGACTACGGGTTCGATTCCGAGATCCCGAGATTATTGAAATGTGGACTACGGGTTCGATTCCGAGATCCTAAGATTATTGAAATGAGGACTACGGGTTCGATTCCCGAGATCCCGACTTATTGGTAGGGACCTTTGAGTTCGATTCCGGATTCCCGGAGATCCTGAGATTTACTGAGACATGGGATGCGTGTTCGATTCTCGGAGACCCATGGGCACTGTCAATGGGACTGTGGGTTCAATTCCCACAGGTCCTGGACTTGTTTTATTGAGTTGGTTACTTGTTGTTAGCTTAATTATAGACGGTTGCAGTAATCATTTTATTGTTGTTATTTCGGAATTATTATCATTTAAACCGCTTATTATTGTTATCATCATTATATTATTGTTTTCTCAGTAGGGACCTGACCTTCCTCGTCTCTACTCCATCGAGGTTAGGCTTGGCACTTACTGAGTACCGTCGTGGTGTACTCATGCTACTCTTCTGCACACTTTTGTTGTGCGGATCCAGGTACATCAGGACAGGCTCGTACTAGGTGATTCCGCAGCTTTTTGGGAGACCTCGAGGTATGATCTGCTACGTCCGCAGATCCGGAGGCTTTCCTTCTATTCTAGTAGTACTAGTTGACATTTTTCTTCATTTCGTTGTTAGATACTCTTTACACATAGAGCCACGGTTGTATTTTCTCGTTTAGTCTGTGTTACCGTGGGGTTCCGGATCTGGGTAGTGTTTTATTCATTGTGTGATGGATGTATGTGCCAAGCGGCACGGATTACATATCTTTTATGCTATTTTTCCGCTGTTTCTTATTTAAGTATTTTATAACTTGTATATTCCGCAACGTGTTAGGCTTACCTAGTCGTGGGGATTGGGTGCCATCACGACATGTTCACAATTGGTGAACTAGGGTCGTGACATATTCAAACATACGCAGGAAGGGCATGAATACACCACGGTGGTACTCAGTAAGTGCCAAGCCTAACCTCGGTTAGATAGTGATGAGAAAAGGTCAGGGCCCTACTGAGACAATTATAACAAAAATAATGATCAACAGTTTAATAATTTGACAGAAATAATAAGTACTGCATTGAAGTAAAGCAAGTCAACGAAGAAATGACAACTACAAGAACAGAGTAAACACAGAGTAAATACAAATCAATATCAAGATAACAATGAGGGTCTCCCAGGATACCGTCATGTAGCCGTTTTTCCTCAACTGTCTAGTGGATCTTTTGAGAATCGAATCTGTAGTCCATCGTATCTATTACTGGAGGATCTCCCGGGAATAGAACCCGTAGTCCATCATATCAATTACTAGAGGATCTCCCGGGAATTGAACTCATACTCCATCATATCAATTACTGGAGGATCTCCCGGGAATTGAACCTGTAGTCCATCATATCAATTACTAGAGGATCTCCTGGGAATTAAACACGTAGTCCATCATATCAATTAATGGAGTATCTCCCGGGAATTGAACCCGTAGTCTATCATATCAATTACTGGAGGATCTCCAGGGAATTGAACCCGTAGTCCCAAAATAAAAGTGCAGGGGGATATTCCAGGAATTGAACCCGTAGTCCCAAAGTAAACAAGCAAGGGGGGGGAGCTCCCGGGAATTGAACCCATAGTCCCAAAGTAAATGCGCAACCGACACGAGAGAAAATATTCAGAAATTGAAGTACAACAATACAAAGAAACAAATAATAATAGCCTAACATGCTCCACGTAATCACATTTAAGATAATTTAACAAATAGGCTACTTGGGTCACTTAAACATGCTCTTCTACGCTAGCACATGCTATAATAGCAAGTAAAGTAAGGTAATTATGAAAGAAAAATCCAAATCAACTAATTAAGTAAAAATACGAGTTTTAAACAATTAGCTCAAGTACGCACTCGTCACCTCATGCATAAGGCATTCAATTACCAAATATCACATCCTAAGGGACAAAAGTCCCCCACACAAGGTTAGACAAGCCACTTACCTCGAATCGACTCAAAATTTAATCCAAAATCACGTTCTTACCATGAGTATTTGACTCCAAATGGATCAAATCTATTCAATTAATTTGAATAATGTAAATAATAATTCAATTAATTGATTCTACACTTAAATTCTAAGCTAATACGCAAAATTATGTAAACTAACCAAAATACCCCTCGGGACCCACATCTCAGAACCGGGTAAAATTTATTTTTCCAGAACCCTCGTACTCTTACGAGTCTAACCATATAAAAATCTCTCAAATAGGACAACAAATTTCCCCTCAAATCGCAAATTTATCCAAGAGGATTTTCTACCCCGTTTTAACAAAATTCTCATATTAAACGTCAAAAATCGTAATAGATTTAAGTTATACAACTAAAATTGAGTTAAAAACACTTACCCCATATTATATGGTGAAAATCTCTTCAATCCGAGCTCCATAGCTCCAAAAATGAGAAAAATAGCGAAATGCTCGAAATATACACTATCTGAGAGTTTCGCATCTGCGGTTACTGTTCACCGCATGTGCGATTTTATTGTTCACCACTTCTGCTGTACTATTCACCGCAGAAGCAAAAACACTGTTCATCCACTTTTTTTTGTTCTGTTTATCACGGAAGCGGAAATACCAATTTTGCCCCAGAAAATTGCAACATCTTTTTATTTAACTAAAAATGTTATAACTCCATCATACGAACTTGGAATTCGACGATTCTTATTCCTATGAGTGACAAATAATAATCCCAACCTATTCCTTCAATAGAAACACAATTTGGAGCTCATTCGCTCAGTTCAATATTCGTTTTTCTCGTCAAACAATCAACTCATATTTCGTGTCAAAAATCCAATCGCGACTTAATGAAATTAGACCAAACTTTCTAGATCAGTCCTATAATTCATGATTTAAATTTTGGAAGTCTTGAAATCAAATTTCGATCTCTAGAACTAAAAATGGACCTTTGGATCATTACACGTTTATGCTCAAAACAACAAAAATCTTCCAAAAATGACCCGTTGGGCATCCGAAACACATCCGACGCTCCCGAGACCTCAACCAAAAGTTCCAACATATCCTATAACGTTAATCAAACTTGTTCCAATTATCAAAACACCTCGACTAACACCCAAATCATCAAATTACATCGAATTCAAGCCTAAGTTCTTTTAAAACTTCAAAAATATATATTCGATCAAAAACCCGACCAAAACATGTCCAAACGACTTGAAATTTTGCACACATGTCCCAAATGACATGACGGTGCTACAAAAACTTCTAGAAATCCATTCTGACCCTCTGATCAAAATTTCACCTATCAGCCAGAAATCGCCAAAATATTAGTTTTCGGCATTTCAAGCCTAAATGAGCTAAGGACTTCCAAAAGTTATTCTGAACACGCTCCCAACCCCAAAATCACCTAACGAAGCTAACAAAACCACCAGATTTCCATTCTGAGGCCATCTTCACACAGTTCCGATTGCGAATTATTTTTCAACTTTTAAGCTCTCATTTAGGGACTAAGTGTCCCAAAATACTCCGAATCGCAACACTGAACATCCCTGTAAACCAAAATAGTAGAAATAAACTTAGAGGAAGCAGTAAGTAGGGGAATGGGGTGTAAATTCTAAAAACGATCCGCCGGGTCGTTACAGAGGTCCTATCGATTAGTATTACACAGAAAAAATCAATTATAGACACTAATACAATTAGATCCACACTTCATAGACAAACTTGGGATTTGTGATCCCAGGTAAGATCGTCTTAGGATCATGGGATCTTTTCTTTCAGATAGGAAGGGCTGTTGAGTACCTGCGAAATTATTAATAGTACCTTTTTTAGAGAATAATTCTAAAATCCATTTCATTGTATAGTAGCGACGACTGTCTTTTTGATTTTTCCTTTCATTAGCAGTTGAAAAGGTTGAAGTTATTCTATCTAATTTTTTTATAGATAATTTGGATGACTGAAATAAAAAAAACCTCTGTTTGTTTTGAAAAACTTTCTTGGACAATGAAAAAAAATACTTTTGTTCTTCTCATAACTCTTAAGTTAAGTAAAAACAATAAAATTGAACAACATACGGTAGAAAACCTCTGTTATTCACGAGAAGCATTAGAAGGCAAAAGCCTTAGACAAAAAAATAGAGCAAACCCACGAAATAGAGAGCTAGAAAACTCATGCAACGGAAAAATCTAGGGTTTCTTACAAATCACTAATTCTTGAACTAAGGTATGTAAAATTCCCTATGGTCAATTACCCTATAATAGTAACAGGTAAGAATTGAATAGTTAATTCCCTTCTTCTTCTATATCAACAATAAATTTCATGTTTAGGTATAAAATTTAAAATTGATTAAAATGTACTGGTTGTGAGCACGTGATTTTTTCCCTACATGAGAATTACTCCCAAAAATTCAAAATAAAATAATCTTTTCGTTGTGTGCTCTTTTTTGATTTTTCGTGACATTTTTGGATAATTGTTTGTATTTGTCTAAGCATGTTTGTTTGTTTAAATTAAGAAAAATACAAAAATATGTTGTGTTTGCATTCTTAGGAGTTAATTTACAATTGAAAGTAATCAAAATTATTTGACAAAATGGAAAATCACAAAAAATATGTATTGTTTGTATTTAATGTCTCAATTGTGTGATTTATATTTAATTGATGTTTAAATTGAGTATGTTAATTGTTAGTATAACTTAATTAGTATTTCTTATAATCTAATTGATTTTGTAGTGTAATTAAAAATTTTTGTTTTACTAAATTTGAAATTAAAGAGATAAAGAAAAACAAAATCAAACAAAAGAAGATGAAATCGGATTGGGCCCAATTTAATTAGGAGGGAAAACCAGCCCCCAAAAAAACTACCCTTAAACCCGCCCAATCCCCAAACCGACCCGGTCCAACCCCGTTTCAGAGCCACCCTTGATCTTAGCCGTTGATCATTGTGATCTAACGGCTGAGATTCGAAGATCAATTTTAAACCCCCAAAGACCCGGTCACACCCCTTATTCGCCAAACAACCCCTTACCCTCCTCTCTCTAAACCCTAAAGGACCTCGATGTAACGCCGCCGTCAAAACCACCGCCTGCCGCCTACCGGAAATCGCCTCACGGCGATTCTGGTAGGCCAAACCCCTCCATTTTTACACCCTAGGACCATCTCGACTCCCCCATTCCAAATCCACGAACCATTTACCTCGAATCACCCTCTAGCTTCTCGAATCTTCAATCGAAGATTCGAGTCCAAACTCAACCTACACCAAACACCCCCAAACTCACCCCAAACACTTCCCTAGCCTCCCTCGTCACCAAACCATAGTTGGTTTTGTTCGAATTCGGCCGGAACTAGTCAAGACCCAAAACCGAGTTCAAGAACCCTAGAAATCAAATTAGGGATTTGGGGTCCAAAATCAAAACGAATTGGGGTCTAATAGACCTTAATTGAGATGTTTTCATTTGAAAACATTTCGATTAAGTTCCGTTAGACTCCAAAATCCAAATTTGAGCCAAATCCGAGATTGGTCCGGGGTTCGTTCGAGCTTTGATTTCTTCTCTCATGGTATTTTTTCCTTTTCTCTCTTCTTATTTTTTTTTAATTGTGTGAATGTTTTATACAGCTTCTCTTTAAATTTTCTGTTCTTCTACTCCATAAGACCTTTATTTGGTCAGTTGTTTTCTATTTATTTATTTGATTATGGTTTGTCATAGGATAAACATTCGTTACGGTTAGCGTCGTCGAATACCTAGTTTCGTATTTTTCTATTTCTGCCGAAAACCGTGAATCATTGGTATTATCCGTCGATTTGTTGTTTGTTGATTCTCATATGTTGTGGTCGATTAAATAAACGTCGTCGATTAGTTATATGAGCTTTCCTGAGTGAAACACTAGGTAATGATTAACACTGTTAACTTGGTTAGGACCAATGTCGAATTGAATCTTGGTCTGTTTGTAATTCTTAAAGGTTTGGATTGGATATAGCTTGTTAATCCTAGTAGAAAATCCAGAATTTGATGGCTTGTTATTTACACCTTAATACACCCTCAAAATTGTTGCCTAAATGAATTAGAAAAGAGTTTTTGTGGTGGAATTACACCCTGTTAGACAGTAGATCATGGACCAACTTCATTCTGAGATTAAAAGGAGGCGCAGGGCACATGTTTAGTTAGTAAAGCCTGCAAGACAGCAGGGAATTCCACTTAAACAGACCCATACTTAAACATTTATGAGTGGAGAGCAGAAGGTGATTATGGTTGTGTAGTATTAAAAAGGTTAAAAGCTAAAGGGGTGCACGTGGGGGAGAAGGCTGCCTTGGGGAAAAGGGATTAAGGGCTGGTTCTCCTTATCTATAAAGGGGACAATCTTTAACAGAGAGAGGGACCCAAAAAAAAATACACACTGAAAAACAGAGAGAAAGTTTATACATAGGAATACTCACTGGAACACACTTACACACAGTAGGAGAGTACACAGACAGAGAGACACTCACACAAATACTCATTGAAAGGAATACTAACATATTAGGATACAGAGAGGGGGTAAGGGTATACAGAGAACAGACACACACACAGAGATACTGAAAATAACTACTGTTCCATTGAACTTAGTTTTTCCTTTTGATTTCTGATATTTTACAAGTCTGTCTTTCAAGTTTTCTGTGGATCCAATCTGGTATTCAAAAAACATACATATAGGGGAGTTGAGGGAACTTACAGAGAGAGTTTTAAACATTAAGAAGAGCTAAAGAACAGATAAATTGGAGAGTTTCTTTGAGAGATACCCATAGGCAGAGAAAATGTATTTAAGAGCTAGGGAGTTCTGAAAACAGAGAGGGATAAGGAGACATACATAGAGGTCTGAAATTGAGAGAATAGAGAGGAATCTTTTTCTTTTCTATCTGGAATCTGGTTTGTTCAAGTTGTGAAGGGAATTGTAGTGATTTGTTTTGATTTATCTTGGGTTGTTTGGTTTCAAGTCCTGTTGGCTTCGCTTGATTCATTTCGGGGCTGTGATCAAGTGTTATTCTGGTCTTTCGAACTTGGTTTCTGCTGCTGATTAAAGCACAGTTTATTGTTGTGTTGTTGCTGTTGCATTACTGCCTGTTGCTACTGCTGATTCTTCCTCTTTCTCATCAATTCCAATTTTAGGTATACATTTGTAAACTCAGGCTTTACGGAATAAATTGAAGTGGTGATCCCTCCTCTTTTTGATATCTTTCGACTTCACTGGTTTTTTTTTCATTCGTAAATTGTTATCAATTTAAGAATATGTTATGAAGTTTGTCCTTGACAATATCATAGTGATTTGAATTAATTCTGGATGAATGTATAATTAAATTGTTATTACTTTGACTGTTAGTAGTATTACTTGACTGCTGTAATTTAACCGGTATGGCTTAGATCAATTGTGGCTGTTTCACTGTGTCATTTAAGCAGAGAAATAAACAGAGAATGTAGTATATACGCATTCAGCAGGGATTTCTTATTAATATAGTTATTCGATTGTTCTAAATAAATTTAGTTAATTAGATTATTATAGAAAAATGCAAAATCACATATTACCAAGCGTTAATATAGGCTGAATAGGAGATTAAAAATCGGAAGGGTGACTAGTATTAACACGTGAAGAGTTTTTTTTTTTTTTTTTGTAAATACATAATAACCGATTTACATGAATTGAATGGATTTCAGGGATTAATGATTTTTTTTTTGATCTTATGTTTGGGCTTGACTTAGACCTAGTCATTGAAAAGAATTAATTTGTACAAATCAAGTTGCTTGGACTTACGGCTGAAATGGTATTAGGCCCATTAATGCTTAAATTGATAGACTAAGGTAATAACAATTAGCTAGGATTTTCTTTCCTTTATATACAAAAACAAAACAATAGAAACTTAGTCACTTTAGGTATGACCTTAAATAAAAGTGAGATGAGCCTCGCCGCACTAAATACACAATTGCGGAGCCCTCAAATAAAATTATTATAAAAAGCATAGATTCGGGAAGACCGTTTAGCGAATTTCACAGTCTTTCCCAAAGTTAATAAAGACGATAGACTCTTTAGGCACGATCTGTAAATAAAATACTTTCCTAATTACGAGTGTGCATTTATGTGACCCAAATCTTACTCTCGGCGAAACTGAAATACATTAGAGTCACAGGCGTACCGGTTGCGGTGTGAGAACATTAAATTCACATAGTTAAAATATGTAAAGAAATCAGATAAAAGCAAAAATTGCAGTTGAGCGACCATGCTAAAACCACGGAATTCGGGAGTGCCTAACACCTTCTCCCGGGTTAACAGAATTCCTTATCCAGGTTTCTAGTTTCGCAGACTGTATTACAGAGTCATAAATTTCCTCGGTTCGAGATTAAACCGATGACTTGGGACACCATTATTTTCTCAAGTGGCGACTCTGAATAATTAAATAAATTGATCCCGTTCCGACTGTCCTTCAAGTGGAAAAACTCCTTCACTGATTATTATTATATCCCTTCTCGGGATGTAGTATTAAACAGTGGCACATTTACATTATGTGCGGATGCAAAAAAAGGAGGTGTGACAGCTCGGGCGATGGCTATGTAGTATTAAAGGGGTGCACGTGGGGGAGAACGCAGCCTTGGGGAAAAGGGATTAAGGGCTGGTTCTCCTTGTCTATAAAAGGGACAATCTTTAACAGAGAGAGGGACCCAAAAAAAAAATACACACTGAAAAACAGAGAGAAAGTTTATACATTGGAATACTCACTGGAACACACTTACACACAGTAGGAGAGTACACAGACAGAGAGACACTCACACAAATACTCATTGAAAGGAATACTAACATATTAGGATACATAGAAGGGGTAAGGGTATACAGAGAACAAACACACACACAGAGATACTGAAAATAACTACTGTTCCATTGAACTTAGTTTTTCCTTTTGATTTCTGATATTTTACAAGTCTGTCTTTGAAGTTTTCTGTGGATCCAATCTGCTATTCAAAAAAACATACATATAGGGGAGTTGAGGGAACTTACAGAGAGAGTTTTAAACATTAAGAAGAGCTAAAGAATAGATAAATTGGAGAGTTTCTTTGAGAGATACCCATAGGCATAGAAAAGGTATTTAAGAGCCATGGAGTTCTGAAAACAGAGACGGATAAGGAGACATACATAGAGGTCTGAAATTGAGAGAATAGAGAGGAATCTTTTTCTTTTCTATCTGGAATCTGGTTTGTTCAAGTTGTGAAGGGAATTATAGTGATTTGTTTTGATTTATCTTGGGTTGTTTGGTTTCAAGTCCCGTTGGCTTCGCTTGATTCATTTCTGGGCTGTGATCAAGTGTTATTCTGGTCTTTCGAACTTGGTTTCTGCTGCTGATTAAAACACAGTTTATTGCTGTGTTGTTGATGTTGCATTACTGCCTGTTGCTACTGCTGATTCTTCCTCTTTCTCATCAATTCCAATTTCAGGTATATATTTGTAAACTCAGGCTTTACGGAATAAATTGAAGTGGTGATCCCTCCTCTTGTTGATATCTTTCGACTTCACTGTTTTTTTTCATTCGTAAATTGTTATCAATTTAAGAATATGTTATGAAGTTTGTGCTTGACAATATCATAGTGATTTGAATTAATTCTGGATGAATGTATAACTAAATTGTTATTACTTTGACTGTTAGTAGTATTACTGGACTGTTGTAATTTAACAGGTATGGCTTAGATCAATTGTGGTTGTTTCACTTGTGTCATTTAAGCAGAGAAATAAACAGAGAATGTAGTATATACGCATTCAGCAGGGATTTCTTATTAATATAGTTATTCGATTGTTCTAAATAAATTTAGTTAATTAGATTATTATAGAAAAATGCAAAATCACATATTACCAAGCGTTAATATAGGATGAATAGGAGATTAAAAATCGGAAGGGTGACTAGTATTAACACGTGAAGAGTTTTTTTTTTTTTTGTAAATACATAATAACCGATTTACATGAATTGAATGGATTTCAGGGATTAATGATTTTTTTTTTGATCTTATGTTTGGGCTTGACTTAGACCTAGTCATTGAAAAGAATTAATTTGTACAAATCAAGTTGCTTGGACTTACGGCTGAAATGGTATTAGGCCCATTAATGCTTAAATTGATAGACTAAGGTAATAACAATTAGCTAGGATTTTCTTTCCTTTATATACAAAAACAAAACAATAGAAACTTAGTCACATTAGGTATGACCTTAAATAAAAGTGAGATGAGCCTCGCCGCACTAAATACACAATTGCGGAGCCCTCAAATAAAATTGTTATAAAAAGCATAGATTCGGGAAGACCGTTTAGCGAATTTCACAGTCTTTCCCAAAGTTAATAAAGACGATAGACTCTTTAGGAACGATCTGTAAATAAAATACTTTCCTAATTACACAGGTGTGCATTTATGTGACCCAAATCTTACTCTCGGCGAAACTGAAATACATTAGAGTCACAGGCGTACCGGTTGCGGTGTGAGAACATTAAATGCACATAGTTAAAATATGTAAAGAAATCAGATAAAAGCAAAAATTGCAGTTGAGCGACCATGCTAAAACCACGGAATCCGGGAGTGCCTAACACCTTCTCCCGGGTTAACAGAATTCCTTATCCAGGTTTCTAGTTTCGCAGACTGTATTACAGAGTCATAAATTTCCTCGGTTCAGGATTAAACCGGTGACTTGGGACACCATTATTTTCCCAAGTGGCGACTCTGAAAAAAATTAAATAAATTGATCCCGTTCCGACTGTCCTTTAAATGGAAAAACTCCTTCACTAATTATTATTATATCCCTTCTCGGGGTGTAGTATTAAACAGTGGCACATATACATTATGTGCGGATGCGGAAAAAGGAGGTGTGACAGCTCTGGCGATGGCTATGTAGTATTAAAGGGGTGCACGTGGGGGAGAACGCAGCCTTGGGGAAAAGGGATTAAGGGCTGGTTCTCCTTGTCTATAAAGGGGACAATCTTTAACAGAGAGAGGGACCCAAAAAAAAAATACACACTGAAAAACAGAGAGAAAGTTTATACATTGGAATACTCACTGGAACACACTTACACACAGTAGGAGAGTACACAGACAGAGAGACACTCACACAAATACTCATTGAAAGGAATACTAACATATTAGGATACATAGAGGGGGTAAGGGTATACAGAGAACAAACACACACACACAGATACTGAAAATAACTACTGTTCCATTGAACTTAGTTTTTCCTTTTGATTTCTGATATTTTACAAGTCTGTCTTTGAAGTTTTCTGTGGATCCAATCTGGTATTCAAAAAAACATACATATAGGGGAGTTGAGGGAACTTACAGAGAGAGTTTTAAACATTAAGAAGAGCTAAAGAACAGATAAATTGGAGAGTTTCTTTGAGAGATACCCATAGGCATAGAAAAGGTATTTAAGAGCCATGGAGTTCTGAAAACAGAGACGGATAAAGAGACATACATAGAGGTCTAAAATTGAGAGAATAGAGATGAATCTTTTTCTTTTCTATCTGGAATCTGGTTTGTTCAAGTTGTGAAGGGAATTGTAGTGATTTGTTTTGATTTATCTTGGGTTGTTTGGTTTCAAGTCCCGTTGGCTTCGCTTGATTCATTTCTGGGCTGTGATCAAGTGTTATTCTGGTCTTTCGAACTTGGTTTCTGCTGCTGATTAAAACACAGTTTATTGCTGTGTTGTTGATGTTGCATTACTGCCTGTTGCTACTGCTGATTCTTCCTCTTTCTCATCAATTCCAATTTCAGGTATACATTTGTAAACTCAGGCTTTACGGAATAAATTGAAGTGGTGATCCCTCCTCTTGTTGATATCTTTCGACTTCACTGTTTTTTTTTCATTCGTAAATTGTTATCAATTTAAGAATATGTTATGAAGTTTGTGCTTGACAATATCATAGTGATTTGAATTAATTCTGGATGAATGTATAATTAAATTGTTATTACTTTGACTGTTAGTAGTATTACTGGACTGCTGTAATTTAACCGGTATGGCTTAGATCAATTGTGGCTGTTTCACTGTGTCATTTAAGCAGAGAAATAAACAGAGAATGTAGTATATACGCATTCAGCAGGGATTTCTTATTAATATAGTTATTCGATTGTTCTAAATAAATTTAGTTAATTAGATTATTATAGAAAAATGCAAAATCACATATTACCAAGCGTTAATATAGGATGAATAGGAGATTAAAAATCGGAAGGGTGACTAGTATTAACACGTGAAGAGTTTTTTTTTTTTTGTAAATACATAATAACCGATTTACATGAATTGAATGGATTTCAGGGATTAATGATTTTTTTTTTGATCTTATGTTTGGGCTTGACTTAGACCTAGTCATTGAAAAGAATTAATTTGTACAAATCAAGTTGCTTGGACTTACGGCTGAAATGGTATTAGGCCCATTAATGCTTAAATTGATAGACTAAGGTAATAACAATTAGCTAGGATTTTCTTTCCTTTATATACAAAAACAAAACAATAGAAACTTAGTCACTTTAGGTATGACCTTAAATAAAAGTGAGATGAGCCTCGCCGCACTAAATACATAATTGCGGAGCCCTCAAATAAAATTGTTATAAAAAGCATAGATTCGGGAAGACCGTTTAGCGAATTTCACAGTCTTTCCCAAAGTTAATAAAGACGATAGACTCTTTAGGCACGATCTGTAAATAAAATACTTTCCTAATTACGGGTGTGCATTTATGAGACCCAAATCTTACTCTCGGCGAAACTGAAATACATTAGAGTCACAGGCGTACCGGTTGCGGTGTGACTTGAAATGTGTTTTCGTGACATCACAATTCTTCTAAAATCAAAAAGCGGAACATTAAAAGCACATAGTTAAAATATGTAAAGAAATCAGATAAAAGAAAAAATTGCAGTTGAGCGACCGTGCTAAAACCACGGAATCCGGGAGTGCCTAACACCTTCTCCGGGTTAACAGAATTCCTTATCCAGGTTTCTAGTTTCGCAGACTATATTACAGAGTCATAAATTTCCTCGGTTCGAGATTAAACCGGTGACTTGGGACACCATTATTTTCCGAAGTGGCAACTCTGAATAATTAAATAAATCGATCTCGTTCCGACTGTCCTTTAAGTGGAAAAACTCCTTCCCTGATCATTATTATATCCCTTCTCGGGGTGTAGTATTAAACACCATACACATTTTCGTTATGTGTGAATGCGGAAAAAAGAGGTGTGACAGAGCTCTGGCGACTCTGAAAAAAAATTAAATAAATAGATCCCGTTCTGACTGTCCTTTAAACAGACACACACACAGAGATACTGAAAATAATTACTGTTCCATTGAACTTAGTTTTTCCTTTTGATTTCTGATATTTTACAAGTCTGTCTTTGAAGTTTTCTGTGGATCCAATCTGGTATTCAAAAAACATACATATAGGGGAGTTGAGGGAACTTACAGAGAGAGTTTTAAACATTAAGAAGAGCTAAAGAACAGATAAATTGGAGAGTTTCTTTGAGAGATACCCATAGGCAGAGAAAAGGTATTTAATAGCCAGGGAGTTCTGAAAATAGAGAGGGATAAGGAGACTTACATAAAGGTCTGAAATTGAGAGAATAGAGAGGAATCTTTTTCTTTTCTATCTGGAATCTGGTTTGTTCAAGTTGTGAAGGGAATTGTAGTGATTTGTTTTGATTTATCTTGGGTTGTTTGGTTTCAAGTCCTGTTGGCTTCGCTTGATTCATTTCAGGGCTATGATCAAGTATTATTCTGGTCTTTCGAACTTGGTTTCTGCTGCTGATTAAAACACAGTTTATTGCTGTGTTGTTGTTGTTGCATTACTGCCTGTTGCTACTGCTGATTCTTCCTCTTTCTCATCAATTCCAATTTCAGGTATACATTTGTAAACTCGGGCTTTACGGAATAAATTGAAGTGGTGACCCCTCTTCTTGTTGATATCTTTCGACTTCACTGTTTTTTTTTCATTCGTAAATTGTTATCAATTTAAGAATATGTTATGAAGTTTGTGCTTGACAATATCATAGTGATTTGAATAAATTCTGGATGAATGTATAATTAAATTGTTATTACTTTGACTGTTAGTAGTATTACTAGACTGCTGTAATTTAACCGGTATGGTTTAGATCAATTGTGGCTGTTTCACTGTGTCATTTAAGCAGAGAAATAAACAGAGAATGTAGTATATACGCATTCAGCAGGGATTTCTTATTAATATAGTTATTCGATTGTTCTAAATAAATTTAGTTAATGTGTTTATTATAGAAAAATGCAAAATCACATATTACCAAGCGTTAATATATGCTGAATAGGAGATTAAATGTCACGACCCAAATCCGGTCGTGATGGCGCCCAACAATCAAGCTAGGCCAGCCAGACCAACAATTTAATTATAACACAATACCAGTCCCCAAATGGACAACCCAAGGAGAATATATGAGTTTAAGAACTCCGATAATAATAATACTGAACAAAAGTACTGACACTCCCAAAGATCCGGAGTCACAAGTCTAGAGCCTCTAACAAAACCCAACAGAAAATAGAGAGTACGATATAGAAGTACTCAAGTCTGAATACAAAATATAAAATAACAACTGGAATGAGAGGAGAAGCTAGGCTCTGCGAACGTAGGCAGCTACCTCGGCAACTCGATGTGACAATGTAAACGCTGGAGATGTCCGTCTACTGCTCCTGTGTACCTGAGTCTGCACACAAAAGGTGCAGGGAGTAGGGGTGAGTACTAAGTACTCAGTGAGTAACAAATATATATATGTAGCTGACGGTAAGAAATCCACAAAATACCACAATATGAAGCTACACTACAGTCCGAATCTCCTACGAACTAATAGCAACAATACAATACAGCCACCACAGAGTAATTCAACAAATAAAGATGCAATGCAATGCACATAACCGCTACGGCGTGTGGCCCGATCCAATTTAACGTCGACGGCGCTCACTGGGGGTGTGTACAGACTCCGGAGGGGCTCCTACAGCCCAAGCGCAATACTGCTGCGGCGTGCAGCCCGACCCTCATATAAACCACTGCGGCGTGCAGCCCGATCCCATGCTCAGTCCACAATAAGCAAATAAGTCACAAAACAATTCATTATCCTTAATTCCAGTTCTCAATTCATAATTTATGAAAAATACTTTAACTTTATTAGATTTGTAAAAGCCGGTGACTTAGCATTTCAAAAGTGTGATTTAAATTTCCAGGACTGAGATCAGTGATTTAAGCAATTTTAGCTATCACATAAATATTGTCCTCTAAGGACGCTACAGATCGGCACAAGGCCCCAAACAAGGCTTACAGCCCACAAATATAGCAAATACAGTGTATTTCCAACACTAACGACATATTATTCATTTCCGGGATGGACCAAGTCTCAATCCCCAATCACAATCAATCCCGCACCTGCCACGGTGTGCGAGCCACACCCTATTAGCGTCACAATGTGCTAAGCCGGGGTTTCGAACCCTCAGGCTACCATATACACAAACTACTCACCTCTAGCCGGTCGTAGACTCGTCCGCGATGCTTTTTCCTTTGAATTTCGTTGCCTCGTGTGTAGAATCTAGTCAAATAATAATAATTATATCAAATACGGGTCAAAGAATCATAACCCACTTCAATTTATATGAAATTCGCATAATTACACTAAGTTGGTAAAACCCAACTTTCGGTACGCTTCTCGAAAAATTACGAAAGTCACATATTCGGAACCCTCATCTCAATACGAGTCTAAGCATATCAATTTTACCAAATTCGGACTCCTTTTGCTCATTCAAAACCTTGATTTTCTAAAGTTCAAGCCTAGGGTTAAATCTTCCATGAATCACCCCAAATTCTTCCATTTTTCATGATATAATTGCATAATAATACCAATACTAATCATAGTTTAAGTCCATAGTTGCTTACCCGATGATTTCCCTTGAATTTCTCTTCAAAATCGCCCAAATCGCCTCTAAAGCCGAGACCCAAATGTGTGAAATGTTTCTGAAATTTTCTAACCTCTGATACACTTAACTCACTGCGATTTTCGCTTCTGCGATACATGGACCGTTTTTGCGGGTCCGCTTCTGCGGAAGGTCTTCCGCTCCTGCAAAATGTTCCGCTTTCGCGACCAAGAGTCCGCTCCAGCGGACTCGCCTATGCTATCCAACATCCGCTTCTGCGGATTTCCCCATCACGCCTCAAGACCGCTTCTGCGATCGCCCTCTCGCACCAGCGAAGCCGCCCCTGCGGACCAGGCTCCGCTTCAGCGGTCGACTCCGCTTCTACGCCTCATTGTCCGCTCCTGCTCAGCGGTCGACTCCACTTCTGCGCCTCATGGTCCGCTCCTGCGGAGTCGCTCCTGCGCTCCCATTTCCGCAGGAGCGAAAACAACAGAAGCAGTGCACCAGTTCTGCAATTTTCCATATTTTCTCTCGTTTGGCTATCCGAAAACACCCCGAGGCCCCCGGGACCTCATTCAAACACACCAACACATCCTAATTCCTTATTCGAACTTGTTCCAATGATAAAAACACCATCCTAAACATCAAAATCACCAATTATCCACGGATTCAAGCCTAAGTTTCTTCAAAACTTTCAAAACTAACATTCAATCCAAAACCCGATCAAACGATGTCCGAATGACCTGAAAATTTGCGGACATATCCAAAATCACATAACAAAGCTACAGAAATTGTCGGAATTCCATTCCGACCCCGGATCAAAATATCGCCTACCATCCGGTTTTCGCCAAAATTCAACATTCGCCAATTCAAGCTTAAAACTACACCGGACCTCCGAATTCAATTCCGATTGTTCTCCTAAGTCATAAATGATCCCCCGGAACTAGTCGAATCATCAGAATCCGGTTTCGAGCACTCTAACTCAATAGTCAACTCTTGGTTGACTTTTCATATTCAAGCTTTCTTCAAACATGCTATTTGTTTCATTTTCAATCCAAATCACTTCTAACTCACCCGATATACTCTAATATTGTTTTAAAAGCATAATATATATGGAAATGCAAGGTAACGGGGTGGTAATTCTCGTAACGACGGGCCGGGTCGTTACATTCTCCCCAACTTAAACAAACGCTCGTCCGCGAGCGGGTTAAGAAACATACACGGAGTATCAAAAAAGTGTGGATATCTGCTTCGCATCTCCTGCTCGGTCTCCCAAGTTGCTTCCTCCACGGGACGACCTCTCCGCTGCACTTTCACTGAAGCTATATCCTTAGATCTCAGCTTACGAACCTGTCGACCCAAAATGGCTACTGGTTCCACATCATAAGTCAAATCCTCATCTAGCTGTATCGTGCTGAAGTCCAACACATGAGACGGGTCTCCGACATACTTTCGGAGCATAGATACATGGAACACCGGGTGAACTCCCGACAAATTGGGTGGCAAAGCAAGCATATAAGCCACCTCCCCAACTTTCCTAAGCACCTCAAAAGGTCCAATAAACCTTGGGCTCAACTTCCCTTTCTTTCCAAACCTCATAACACCCTTCATAGGCGAAACCTTCAGCAACACCTTCTCACCTACTGAATAAGACACATCTCGGACCTTCCGGTCTGCATAACTCTTCTGACGCGACTGAGCTGTGCGAAGTCTCTCCTGAATCACCTTCACCTTATCTAAGGCATCTTGGACTAACTCTGTCCCTAACAACGTAGCCTCGCCGGGATCGAACCAACCAACTGGAGACCTACACCGCCTCCCATATAAAGCTTCATACGGTTCCATCTGAATGTTGGACTGATAGCTATTATTATAAGCAAACTCCGCCAAAGGCAAATAATCAGCCCATGAACTACCAAAATCAATGACACAAGCACGCAACATGTCCTCCAATATCCGAATAGTACGCTCGGACTGCCCATCCGTCTGTGGATGAAATGCTGTGCTCAACTCTACCTGTGAACCCAACTCTCGCTGAAATGTCCTCCAGAACTGAGATGTGAACTGGGTACCTCTGTCTGATATAATGGAAATAGGAACTCCATGCAATCTCACTATCTCACGGATGAATATCTCTGCCAACCGCTCTGAGGTATAGGTAGTACACACTGGGATGAAGTGAGCTGACTTGGTCAACCTATCCACCACCACCCAAACTGAATCAAACTTCCTCGCTGTCCGAGGGAGTCCACTAACAAAGTCCATAGTTATTCTTTCCCACTTCCACTCGGGAATATCGATACGCTGGAATACACCACCAGGTCTCTGATGCTCATACTTGACCTGCTGACAGTTTAGACACCGAGCCACATGGCTCACAATATCTTTCTTCATCTTTCTCCACCAGTAATGCTGCTTCAAGTCCCGATACATCTTCGCGGCTCCTGGATGAATAGAATACCGCGAGCTGTGGGCCTCTTCCAATATCAACTCACGAAGGCCATCAACATTGGGCACACATATCCGGCCTGCATCCGCAATACACCCTCACTATCAATAGTGACATCTCTAGCATCATCATGCTGAACTCTGTCCTTAAGGACAAGTAAGTGTGGATCATCATACTGGCGCTCTCGAATACGATCATATAAAGAAGAACGAGCTACTATACAAGCCATCACCCGACTGGGCTCAGAAATATCCAGCCTCACCATCTGATTAGCTAACGCCTGAACATCAACTTGCTAGGGGTCTCTCCCCAACTGGAATATACGCCAAGCTGCCCATACTAATAGCCTTCCGGCTTAATGCATCAGCCACTACATTGGCTTTCCCGGGATGATACAAGATGGTAATATCGTAGTCTTTAAGCAACTCAAGCCATCTTCGCTGCCTCAAATTTAGATCTTTCTGCTTAAACAAATGCTGAAGGCTGCGGTGGTCTGTATATACATCACAAGATACACCATATAGATAATGCCTCCAAATCTTCAAGGCATGAACAATAGCAGCTAACTCCAAATCGTGAACAGGGTAGTTTTTCTCGTGGGGCTTTAGTTGACGAGAAGCATATGCGATAACTCTACCCTCCTGCATCAACACACAACCGAGTCCAACTCTGGAAGCATCACAATACACCGTATATGACCCTGAGGCCGATGGTAACACAAGTACTGGAGCTGTGGTCAAAGCCTCCTTGAGCTTCTGAAAGCTCTCTTCACATTCATCAGACCACACAAATGGAGCATTCTTCTGTGTCAGCTTAGTCAACGGTGAAGCAATAGATGAGAAATCCTGAACAAATCGACGATAATAGCCTGCCAAGCCGAGAAAACTCCGAATCTCTGTAGCTGAGGAAGGTCTGGGCCAATTCTGCACTACCTCAACCTTCTGTGGATCAACCCGAATACCATCACTGGACACTATATGTCCCAGAAAACCCACAGTATCAAGCCGGAACTCACACTTAGTGAATTTTGCATAAAGCTTCTCTTCCCTCAACCTCTGCAATGCCACTCTCAAATGTTGTGCATGTTCCTCCTGGCTGCGTGAATATACCAGGATATCATCAATAAACACAATCACAAAAGAATCAAGGTACGGCCGAAATACACTATTCATCAAGTGCATGAATGCTGCAGGGGCATTAGTCAACCCGAAAGACATCACCAGGAACTCGTAGTGCCCATATCGCGTCCTGAACGCTGTCTTCATAATATCTGAGTCCCTGATCTTCAACTGATGATAGCCGATCGAAGATCAATCTTAGAAAATACACTAGCTCCCTGTAGCTGATCAAATAGGTCCTCGATACGAGGTAATGGGTACTTATTCTTCACTGTTACCTTGTTTAGCTGCCTGTAATCAATGCACATTCTCATTGTGCCATCTTTCTTCTTCACGAACAACACCGGGTGCACCCCAAGGTGACACACTCGGACGAATGAAACCCATATCTAAGAGTTCCTGAAGCTGTTCTTTCAATTCTTTTAACTCTGCTGGTGCCATGCGATAGGGAGGAATAGAAATGGGTTGAGTGCCCGGCACCAAGTCAATACCAAAATCGATATCTCGGTCAGGCGGCATGCCTGGTAGGTCTGCTGGAAATACATCCGGAAACTCCCTTACAATGGGAACCGAATCAAGACTGGGTGTCTCGGTCTCAACATTTCTAATGAAGGCCAAATAAGACAAACAACCCTTGCCAATCATTCGTTGAGCCTTTATATAAGAAATCACCCTGTCGGACACATAATCAGGTCAAGCCACGCCACTCGATCCTCGGATTACCTGGAATAGCTAGTGTGACTGTCTTGGCATGACAGTCCAGAATCGCGTGATAAGGAGATAGCCAATCCATGCCTAGGATAACATCGAAATCTACCATGCCCAGTAGTAATAGATCAACTCGGGTCTCCAGACCCCCAATAGTAATAATACAGGATCTATATACCTGATCCACAACAACAGTATCCCCCACTGGGGTAGACACATGTACGGGCAAAGCAAGAATACCACGGGTCATACCCAAGTGATGAGCAAAATAAGTAGAGACATAAGAATAGGTGGATCCGGGATCAAATAAGATAGAAGCATCCCGGTGGCAGACTAAGATAATACCTGAAATGACCGCATCTGAAGCACTAGCATCCTTCCTATCCGGAAGAGCATAGAAATGAGCCTGGCCTCCACCAGTACGATCCTCGCCCCTAGGGCGACCTCTAGATACCTGGCCACCAGTCCTAGCCGACTGTGCTGGCACTGAAGAAACAGGAGTAGAGGACGAGGGCTGATTCCTCTGCTGAGACCGCTTACGAAGCCACTGAGGACACTCTCTCCTGATATGGCCCAAGTCACCGCACTCGAAACAACGGCCCAAAGATGGAAGAAGGGGCTGCTGAGGACCCCTCGCTGCAGATGAATCCTGTGCTGAGGAAGTAGGAGCAGAGCTCTGAGCTGGAAGGGCACTCAATGCAGGCTGAATCTGCTGACGGCCCTGCTGTCCCTGATAACCCTGATGGCCTTGACGACCACGATCTGATGAAACCTCACTGGACTCTGCACGTCCAGACTGATGAGACTTGAAAGAACGACCCCTGTTATGCTGAGGTTTGCCCCTAGACGGAGCACCACTGTAGCTGCCGGTACCACGAGGCCTCTTAGCCTCTCTCTCCTCCCGCTCTCTGCGGTGATCTGTCTCAATATGACGGGCAGCATCAACCACCTCCTCGAAGGTGACTGCCGAAGCTCTCTACCTGGTCATCAATATGCGGATGGGATAAATAAGGCCATCAATAACTCCGGATCCTCTCTTTGTCCGTAGGAACCATCCACATGGCATGACGGGCCCGCTGTGTGAATCTCATCTCGTACTGAGTAACCGTCATGTCTCCCTGCTTCAGCCACTCAAACTGACGACGCAGCTCCTCTCATTGAGACTGAGGCACATACTTCTCCAAAAACACCATGGAGAACTGCTGCCAAGAGAGGGGCGCTGCCCCAGTGGGGCTACGCCTCTCAAAGTCCTCCCACCACTGGAATGATGCACCTGTGAACCGGAAAGTGGTGAATGAAACACCGCTGGATTCTAGAATACCCGTGGTGCGAAGCATGCGCTGACACTTGTCAAGAAAACCCTGGGCGTCCTCGCCCTCAACACCACTAAATGCCGGAGGCTGTAGCCTCTCAAACCTCTCCAAACGACGTTGCTCATCGTCGGGCATAACTGGAACCACATGAGCAGGAGCTGGTGCTACGGGCGCAACTAGCTGAACTGGAGCTGCCCCAGGTGCCTGAATACCCTGTACCACCGGCTCGGGTGTGCGAGCCACGAGGGTCTGATTCCCTCCCCCTGCCTGTGAAGAACGAGCCAAGGTCTCACGAAGACCCGGTATCGCCGATAGGCACTACCGGTGCACGAGCTCGAGTTGCGGAGCGTTCGCCGTCGGAATACGGTCACGAGTACGGGCCGTCTGGTGGGTCGGCGAGTGCTCGGTGCGTGTGCTGTCGCCTACCTCTACCACGACCACGACCTACGGGTGCCAATGGTGGTCGTCCGCCACGTCCGTTAGCTCGTGTTCTCGCCGTCCGCGAGAGAATAGAATATGGAAAGATTTAATTTCATGATAACACAAATCGCACGATATGAATTCAAGAAAATGAGGTTTTTCCTAAAGTTTATGTAGCCCTTCGAAGATAGATACGGACGTCTACGTACCGATCTGCGAAAGCCTACTAAACCGGCTCATGACTCGCGAGTCCTAATAACCTAGAGTTTTGATACCAACTTGTCACGACCCAAATCCGGTCGTGATGGCGCCCAACAATCAAGCTAGGCCAGCCAGACCAACAATTTAATTATCACAAATACCGGTCCCAAATGGACAACCCAAGAAGAATATATGAGTTTAAGAACTCCAATAATAATAATAAAGAACAAAATACTGACACTCCCAAAGATCCGGAGTCACGAGTCTAGAGCCTCTAACAAAACCCAACAGGAAATAGAGAGTACGATATAGAAGTACTCAAGTCTGAATACAAAATATAAAATAACAACTGGAATGAGAGGAGAAGCTAGGTTATGCGAACGTAGGCAGCTACCTCAGCAACTCGATGTGACAATGTAAACGCTGGAGATGCCCGTCTACTGCTCCTGAGTACCTGAGTCTGCACACAAAAGGTGCAGGGAGTAGGGGTGAGTACTAAGTACTCGGTGAGTAACAAATATATATATGTAGCTGACAGTAAGAAATCCACAAAATACCATAATATGAAGCTACACTACAGTCCGAATCTCCTACGAACTAGCGACAACAATACAATACAGCTACCACAGAGTAATTCAACAAATACAGATGCAATGCAATGCACATAACTGCTACGGCGTGTAGCCCGATCCAATTTAACGTCGACGACGCTCACTGGGGGTGTGTACAGACTCCGGAGGGGCTCCTACAGCCCAAGCGCAATACTGCTGCGGCGTGCAGCCCGACCCTCATATCAACCACTGCGGCGTGCAGCCCGATCCCATGCTCAGTCCACAATGAGCAAATAAGTCACAAAACAATTCATTATCCTTAATTCCAGTTCTCAATTCATAATTTATGAAAAATACTTTAACTTTATTAATTTTGCAAAGGCCGGTGACTTAACATTTCGAAAGTGTGATTTAAATTTCCAGGACTGAGATCGGTGATTTAAGCAATTTTAGCTATCACATAAATATTGTCCTCTAAGGACGCTACAGATCGGCACAAGGCCCCAAACAACGGCTTACAGCCCACAAATATAGCAAATACAGTGTATTTCCAACACTAACATCATATTATTCATTCCCGGGATGGACCAAGTCTCAATCCCCAATCACAATCAATCCCGCACCTGCCACGGTGTGCGAGCCACGCCTTATTAGCGTCACAATGTGCTAAGCCGGGGTTTCGAACCCTCAGGCTACCATATACACAAACTACTCACCTCTAGCCGGTCGTAGACTCGTCCGCGATGCCTTTTCCTTTGAATTTCGTTGCCTCGTGTGTAGAATCTAGTCAAATAACAATAATTATATCAAATACGGGTCAAAGAATCATAATCCACTTCAATTTATATGAAATTCGCATAATTACACTAAGTTGGTAAAACCCGACCCCGGGCCCCGCTTCTCGAAAAATTACGAAAGTCACATATTCGGAACCGTCATCTCAATACGAGTCTAAGCATATCAATTTTACCAAATTCGAACTCCTTTTGCTCATTCAAAACCTTGATTTTCTAAAGTTCAAGCCTAGGGTTAAATCTTCCATGAATCACCCCAAATTCTTCCATTTTTCATGATATAATTGCATAATAATACCAATACTAATCATAGTTTAAGTCCATAGTTGCTTACCTGATGATTTCCCTTGAATTTCTCTTCAAAATCGCCCAAATCGCCTCTAAAGCCGAGACCCAAATGTGTGAAATGTTTCTGAAATTTTCTAACTTCTGATACAATTAATTCACTGCGATTTTCGCTTCTGCGGGCCATTTTCCGCCCCTGCGGAACCGCTTCTGCGACCAATTGGTCGCTTCTGCGAATCCAGGCCTTTTTGGCCAATTCCGCTCCTGCGATGCACGGACCGCTTCTGCGGGTCCGCTTCTGCGGAAGGTCTTCCGCTCCTGCGGAATGTTCCGCTTCCGCGACCAAGAGTCCGCTCCGGCGGACTCGCTATGCGATCCAACACCCGCTTCCGCGGATTTCCCCATCACGCCTCGAGACCGCCGCGATCGACCTCTCGCACCGGCGAAGCCGCCTCGCGGACCAGGCTCCGCTTCAGCGGTCGACTCGATTCTGCGCCTCACGGTCCGCTCCTCGCGGAGTCGCTCCCGCGCTCCCATTTCCGCAGGAGCGAAAACAACAGAAAGCAGTGCACCAGTTCCGCAATTTTCCATATTTTCTCTCGTTTGACTATCCGAAAACACCCGAGGCCCCGGGACCTCATTCAAACACACCAACACATCCTAATTCCTTATTCGAACTTGTTCCAATCATAAAAACACCATCCTAAACATCAAAATCACCAATTATCCACGGATTCAAGCCTAAGTTTCTTCAAAACTTTCAAAACTAACATTCGATCCAAAACCCGATCAAACGATGTCCGAATGACCTGAAAATTTGCAGACATATCCGAAATCACATAAGGAAGCTATAGAAATTGTCGGAATTCCATTCCGACCCCCGGATCAAAATAGCGCCTACCATCCGGTTTTCGCCAAAATTCAACATTCGCCAATTCAAGCTTAAAACTACACCGGACCTCCGAATTCAATTCCGATTGTTCTCCTAAGTCATAAATGATCCCCCGGAACTAGTCGAATCATCAGAATCCGGTTCCGAGCATTCTAACTCAATAGTCAACTCTTGGTTGACTTTTCATATTCAAGCTTTCTTCAAACATGCTATTTGTTTCATTTTCAATCCAAATCACTTCTAACTCACCCGATATACTCTAATACTGTTTTAAAAGCATAATATATATGGAAATGCAAGGTAACGGGGTGGTAATTCCCGTAACGACGGGCCGGGTCGTTACATTAAAAATCGGAAGGGTGACTAGTATTAACACGTGAAGAGTTTTTTTTTTTTTTTGTAAATACATAATAACCGATTTACATGAATTGAATGGATTTCAGGGATTAATGATTTTTTTTTTGATCTTATGTTTGGGCTTGACTTAGACCTAGTCATTGAAAAGAATTAATTTGTACAAATCAAGTTGCTTGGACTTACGGCTGAAATGGTATTAGGCCCATTAATGCTTAAATTGATAGACTAAGGTAATAACAATTAGCTAGGATTTTCTTTCCTTTATATACAAAAACAAAACAATAGAAACTTAGTCACTTTAAGTATGACCTTAAATAAAAGTGAGATGAGCCTCGCCGCACTAAATACACAATTGCGGAGCCCTCAAATAAAATTGTTATAAAAAGCATAGATTCGGGAAGACCGTTTAGCGAATTTCATAGTCTTTCCCAAAGTTAATAAAGACGATAGACTCTTTAGGCACGATCTGTAAATAAAATACTTTCCTAATTATGGGTGTGCATTTATGTGACCCAAATCTTACTCTCGGCGAAACTGAAATACATTAGAGTCACAGGCGTACCGGTCGCGGTGTGACTTGAAATGTGTTTTCGTGACGTCGCAATTCTTCTAAAATCAAAAAGCGGAACATTAAAAGCACATAGTTAAAATATGTAAAGAAATCAGATAAAAGCAAAAATTGCAGTTGAGCGACCGTGCTAAAACCACGGAATCCGGGAGTGCCTAACACCTTCTCCCGGGTTAACAGAATTCCTTATCCAGGTTTCTAGTTTCGCAGACTGTATTACAGAGTCAAACCTTTCCTCGATTCGGGATTCGACTGGTGACTTGGAACACCATAAATCTCCCAAGTGGCGACTCTGAATCTCTTAATAAAATGAACCCCGTTTCGATTGTCCTTTAATTGGAAAAACTCCTTTGTACCAAGCCCTTTGCGGGGCGCGGTAGCGCCGAAAGGAGGTGTGACAGCTCTGGCGACTCTGCTGGGGATGATGCTATTCACCCAGAACTTCGGTTCAGGGTTTAAGAATTCGAGCTCAGTTAAATTGTTGTTTTTGTCTATATCCGATTTTATTATATGTTTAATTAATGTGCTACATGTCTACCGCTTTGATACTAGTTGCACTGTATATACAAACTGCTATATGTTTACCGCTTTGATATTAGCTGCACTGTACATACAAACTGTTATATGTTTACCGCTTTGATATTACGTGAACTGTATATAAAACTGTGCCGCAAACCCTTCACTTCTCACCCCGGGGATGTGCTCACTGGTTGAGACTCCTTATTCTGTTAGTGTCATACCCGAAATAATAAAGAGGCTCGGAAAGTTTCTAAGCCGGCTGGCCTTTTGGTTCCCGGAAAGGAGCTCCTTCCTCAGCCCGAGTTGTCCGCTTGGGTACACAGTCTAGATCACATACCGAGGTTCTGAGCTTAGAATAACATGACTTCATGCTGGATCCCTAGTAGGAAACGCTTATTTGCATCACGTTGCATTTGACTTAGGGGACTCAACACAGGGGTTGGGTCCGTCTAGGACAGGTGACCTAGTAATCAAAGACCGAGCATATTATATGTTGCATTTATTTATCATGTATTATTATGATGATTGGTTAAATTCCTGAAAAACAAAAAGAAATAGAATTTTGGAATAGAAAAATATCAAAAATATTGACGAAATGCTGTCGAAAATTTGAAAATTTGAAAAATAGGAAGAGCAATTTTGTTGAAATAATTGGTCATAAAATAATCTGACCGAACTACGCAGGTTTGATTCTCCCCATTAGGTGGGATACGTAGGCAACCCTCATCGGGTCCAACCACCCCTTCAAAAAATTAAAAAAAAAATGTCGAAGTTTTAGTTTTCAATAAAATCAAAGTGATGCCATTTTGAAAAATAGCCCAATGTTCCGAAAGGACGCCGGAAGGCTGTTTTTGCAAAAATAGCCACTTTGAATCATTGTAAATAATTTTTGGGCACAACCTTGAAATATTTCCTTGCGGAAATGTTGAAAGGTCGTAGCCGCACAATCAAGTTTGGGTTACCACACCTTTCAGAAAAAAAAAATCAAAAAAAATTTGTGTGTTTAATTTTGTCAATAAAATCAAAGTGATACCGTTTTTAAAAATAGCCGAATATTCCGAAAGGACGCCGGAAGGCTGTTTTTACAAAAATAGTCACTTTGAGTCATTTTAGATAATTTACGAGCATGGCCTTGAAATATTCCTGGTGGAAATGTTGCAAGGCCATAGCCGCAAAATCAAGTTCGGGTTCACACCCCTTTTGCGAAAATAACAAAAAAAATGTGTCAAAATTTTTATTTTATTATAAATAAGTCGGGTGGTGCTATTCTTGTTTAAAATAAGCCGAATGTTCCCCAAAAGGACGCCGGAAGGCTATTTTTGCAAGAATAGCCGCTTTGAGTCTTTGTAAACAATTTTTGGGCACATCCTTGAAATATTCCCTCGTGGAAATATTGAAAGGCCGTATCCGCAAAATTAAGTTTGAGTCATCACTCAACTTTGCAAAAAATAAAAAATAAAAAATAAAAAAATAAAATAAAACAACATACGGTTTTGCTGAAAAGCCACATTTGGCATTTAAACTTTCTCAGTCTTGTGTTGGCCTGTGTCGGTGCTGAACGATGCCCCATGGGCCCCAAGATGAAAAATTTTGAATTTGTAGTCTCTTAAATAAATTTTGCAAAAATATCCGCTTTGTCAAATAAGCCATTACATGGCCAATTTTGTAAAAATAGTCAATTGACATTAGAAACGTCTCAGTCTTGTGTTGGCTTATGGCGATGCCGAACGATGCCCCCATGAGCCACAGGATGAATTTTTTTTTTTAAGTTTATCTTTCTTAAATAAATTTTGCAAAAATAGCCCTTTTGCCAAATAAGCCATTACATTGCTAATTTTGTAGAAATAGTCATAATTGGCACTAAAAATATTCTTATAGAAATCTCTGGCACAAGGTGTGAAAGTTTTTCATCAGAGTTTGTAATTGGAGTCGGCTTTTATAATTTTGCTTCAAAAAGAAACAAAAAAAAATCAAATAAATATCTCTTTATTTCTTGCATTAATTTGCAAGAACTACGCTCGGTCTGATTCATGCGGGGTCATGATACGTAGGCAATCTCCATAAGATTCAACCACAACTGTATATGTATATATATAAAAAAAGGGAAAAATAAAAAAAAATAAAAAAATAAAAAAAAGGTTTTCAAGGATAATTGAAAAGGAAAAACTAGAATGACGCATGCGGTGAATACGTATATGGTTAACTGGCTAGGTACATTGCATCCTACGTGCTATAACATATCTGTTAAACTCAGTAAGCTAACAAGTTTGTTGCGATTTCAGAAAAGTTTATCAGTTGACTTGACAGAATATACTGGCCAGCCACCATTACCGTACTAGATCTAAAGGTCCAATTCCAGCAAGCATGTCTAGTTCCGGTAAAAGTCTCGAGGAAGAGAAATCAGAGATACATATCATGAAAGAAGAGGTAGATCGGTTGAAACGACAGATAACAGAGATGCACCTAGCGTGGGCTAGGGGACAGTCATCACTAAACCTTCCTACTCTTACACCAGCACCAGAGCGTCCGCCTATTGATCCCTCGACAAGTGCACCGATCTATCCATATTATCAAGGGGAAAACCCTTATACATCCCAGGTTCCACCAGCTAGACAAAATACTCCTCCTCCGGTCACCCCTGTTTTCGTGGCACCTCCACCTGCTACTTTACAGAAATCGTCCAGTGAACCGCTTTTCCAAATACATGACAATCATTGTTATGATCCCGAGCCTATCTTTAAGGCTCCTAAACCGCATTCACACACCCCTCACTGGGATAACCCGGCAGAATCGGAAAAGCACTTCAAAAGTTTGGAGCATGAGGAAGTTATTCGGAAAGTTAAAAGCATGTAGCAATCCTTCAGGAATATGCACGGTTTAGGCAACCAAGTCAGTGTTGCTTACAAAGATCTATGCCCATTTCCAGATGTCCAGTTGCCTGCTGGGTTCAAAATTCCCAAGTTTGACCTATACGAGGGGCATGGTGACCCGGTAGCCCATCTTCGAGGTTTTTGTGGCAAAATGCGAGGAGCCGGAGGGCGAGATGAAATTCTGATAGCTTACTTCGGTCAGAGCTTGGGAGGGTCTGCATTAGAATGGTACACCAGGCAAGATCCCATCAGATGGTTTACATGGGATGACCTGGCCCAAGCATTCATCGGCCAGTTTCAATATAATCTTGAAATAATCCCTGATCGCTTATCATTGCTAAAACTAGAGAAGAAACCCGCCGAAAGCTTCAGAGAATTTGGGTTCCGCTGGAGGGAACAGGCGGCAAGGGTAGATCCACCGATGAGAGAGAACGAGATGGTGGATTACTTCTTGCAGACACTGGAGCCAACTTACTTTAGTCACCTGGTGACATCGGTTGGTAAATCTTTCAATGAGGTGGTCAAAATGGGCAAAATGATAGAAGAGGGACTTAAGTCCAATAAGATCTTGAGCTATTCCGCGTTAAAAGCAACAACTCAAGCTATTCAGAATGGCACAGGGGTTGCATTCAGGAATACGAGAAAAGAAGAAGTTGCAACAATAGAGGAGGGTACTTGGTCCAGATCGAAAGGTCCTTCACCTCACTACCAAGCCAAACCCTACTACCCAAATCACCCTAATCACCCTCCCCGAAACACATATCCACCACCAAGGGCTTACAATAACCCTCCAGGACCAGGTTTCCGAGGGAATCATGCCTTTAGAAAGGAAAAGACACAAAGAACATTCACTGAGTTGGGAGAAACTTATACTGCTCTGTTCCACAAATTGAAGCAGATAGGTTTGTTGAGTCCTGTTGAGACAAGATTGCCAAATCCCCTACCCTTAAATGTGGATCGCTCAGTAAGCTGTGAGTATTGTTCAGGGGCTCTCGGACATGATACCGAGAAATGTTGGAAGCTGAAACATGCGGTACAAAATCTTATTGACACCAATAAGATCGAGGTGCAGACACCAGAGGCACCCAACATTAATCAGAATCCATTGCCAGCTCACCCTTAGACCCAACATATAAGAAGTCATGTTTGGTAATCATTAGGAGTCTTCGGTGGTTTGTTTTGTTGTCATTTCTTTTGTCCGAGTTATTTTCGGGGTTGTGACCCGGATCTTGTTTTGAAGTGAAACCCTCTTATCTTTCCATTTTTGGTCATTGCAGTTTGCTTAGTCGTTTCAAGTTTCGTTTCAGTTTTGTATTCTGGTTTGCTTGATTGTATTTGAACCACTTCTCCATTTAGTGAAACTTTTGGTTTTTTATTACCCAGTTCGTCTTTTTGTTTAGTTTTTCTATCTTTAAATTTGTCATTTGTTCGAACGCCGGCTCTAATGACATGGCATCGCACATAATTTTGGCCTAATATTAAGGGTAAATCATGAAGCAATTCAAAGATAATCAGGTCATTTTTAAAAAAAGAAATAAAAATGATTTGAGATTATTTGGAGCCCGAATCATGTGAGACTGGGGCGGGTAAAACATGAAGAAACCCTTAAAGGAAAATTGGCTATGCTAAGACGGGGTTTGATTGTGATACTGAAATGAAAGTGTCATCCAGCAATACTTTAAAATGACAGATGAAAAGGCGAATGAACGATATGGTTATCAATCAGGGCACAAACAGAAGATGTCGTGAATATGTTGTTTGAACTTGGCATGTTTTGAAGATTGGAATGACGAAGGCATTTTGTTCTGCTATCCAAACACTTTATCCATCGTCAACCCTTTGTGCCTTATTTTTCTTTCATACCCCTCCTTCGGGATTAGTTGCAAAGACTAGAAACACAAGTTTGAAAGACAAGAGAAGAAAGGGATAAAGAAAAAGAAAAGAAAAGAAAACAACAAAAAGAGATAAAGAAAAGAAAAGGAAAAGAAAAATGAATGAAACTTGAAAAAAAAGGAATTGGGAACTACGTTTGACTTGATTCCTTAAAGAGGATACGTAGGCGCTTCACAGCTCGGTCATAGTGTAAATAAAGAAATAAAAATCCCCATGTAAAAAGCTGGGGCAAAGAAAAATTATGTTGATTATAAATAAATTTAGGTCCGAAGGTTGTAAATTTTGAACCCAGAATTGATTTTGTTTTGAGCCTTCAACACCCTTTCTTTCTAGCCCTATCCGAATCCCACATTACGCTCCAAAGAAAGACCTTCCGATCAGTCTTCAAATAGGCCAAGTCAAACAAACACGAGAGTCTCATCAGAATATGACACTCTGATTCCCAGCAGAAAAGACTCTGATTCCCAACATAAAGGAAATACGAGAGAGTCTTAGCAGTGACACCCCAATCCCCAGCTAAAAGTGATACAAACGAGAGAATCTTACCGATGAAAACCTTCACAGGCACCATAAAGCGACGAAAGCTGAGAGAAAATCAAAATGAGAGAGGCTTGAAAGTGAAAACCCTCCGGGCACTACAAGTTGAATAAAGGTGATAATCAGATGGAAATCACAAGACAGAAATCGTGAAAGGCAATTAACGACGGAGGATAGGCCATATGTGCATGTCATGACCAGTAGAATTGGTATCCGCGTTTGATAAGTTTTTATAGTGTTTCTTGTTAGAGAGTCAGTTCTCCTTTGTCTTCTATTTGTTGTTTCTTTTTATCTTTCTCCTTTTGTCAAAATTCTCCATCAAAATCAGTCTAGTCAAAACATAGTGAGAAATGACTTCAAAACTTGCCACCAACTTTCCAATTATTATGCAAGGCAAGGAAATGCCATTGACGGCAAAGAAGTATGGTGCAAAGAAGATTATTAAACTGGGGCAGAAAATTTTCTTTTCAGGTTTGAAAATTTTCTGGAAGTCAATACCCACTTGGGGAAGAAGGAAAGTCTTAAGGGAAATGGTCTTCGAACCAGTGCCATCCAACAGCCTTCAGAAGAGTGAAACGCCAATTTTGAGGAAATGAAAATCCACCAGCAGTGATATCTTCAGCAAGTTCCAAGGTGGCCGGACAACACAGAGTGGTAAAGGAAGAAAGGAAATCTCATCTTCAACAAAATAACCCTCAGCAAGTTGAGAAACACAAAACGGGGAAGGGATAAATGGAAAAACCATCCCCAGCAGAAATATCATCTCCAGCAAATGAAACCATTCCACAACAATGATTTGGGAACCCCGAGCGAGGGAAAGGGGAAAATGAAAAACCACCCCACAGGAGCGGCACAACCGCTCACAATGTTTTGAGCTAAAAAATTTTCTTTGATTTGAAACAGGGAAAGAAAATGCTATTGATAGCAGAAAGTCATGCCACAAGGAAGAACACCAATACTGGGGCAGAAAATTTTCCGCCGTTGTTGAAAATTTTCTCGGAGAAACGAGGAAGGCAATTCAAGATGACGTGTCAGGTTTGTCCACCTTCAAATAGGATGTTTCAGGTTTGTCCACCTTCGAACAGGACGTCTCGGGTTTGTTCACTTTCATACATTGATATCATGGGAGTATTCGCCCTCGAATAGGATACGATGGGAGTATTCGCCCTCGAATAGGATACAATGGGAGTATTCACCCTCGAATAGGATACGATGGGAGTATTCGCCCTCGAATAGGATACGATGGGAGTATTCGCCCTCGAATAGGATACAATGGGAGTATTCGCCCTCGAATAGGATACAATGGGAGTATTCGCCCTCGAATAGGATACGATGGGAGTATTCGCCCTCGAATAGGATACGATGGGAGTATTCGCCCTCGAATAGGATACGATGGGAGTATTCGCCCTCGAATAGGATACGATGGGAGTATTCGCCCTCGAATAGGATACGATGGGAGTATTTGCCCTCGAATAGGGTACAATGGGAGTATTCGCCCTCGAATAGGATACAATGGGAGTATTCGCCCTTGAATAGGATACGATGGGAGTATTCGCCCTCGAATAGGATTCGATGGGAGTATTCGCCCTCGAATAGGATACGATGGGAGTATTCGACCTCGAATAGGATACGATGGGAGTATTCGCCCTCGAATAGGATACGATGGGAGTATTCGCAATGGGAGTATTCGCCCTCGAATAGGATACAATGGGAGTATTCGCCCTCGAATAGGATACGATGGGAGTATTCGCCCTCGAATAGATTACGATGGGACTAGGATACAATGGGAGTATTCGCCCTCGAATAGGATACAATGGGAGTATTCGCCCTCGAATAGGATATTTTACATTTGTTTTATTTTACATCGTCCTTTGCATATTTCATAAATTATTGCCAGAATGCATTTTTAATTCAAAAGTTGCTACTAAAAGCAGGCGCCTACCTGTATAACAAGAGGCAAGTCTTCGGTCTTTACATTGCAGGTCTTGAAACCAGTAACCCACCATAAAGCAGAGGGTTACAACAAGAGTTCCCAGCGCAAATTCAAGCGCATGAGTCAAAGGAAAGGAGGGAATGAAGGAAAATTTTCCCAGCATCATTATCCTCAGCAAGCAAGTAAACAGTTCTAAAGATATCCCCAGCAGTCAGGAGGGAAAGCAACACGACCCAGGAGGAAAACAGTTCCGAAACAAGGTAATTTAGGAGAAAGGATGGTTCAAGAGTCGATACAGCAAGAATAAAATGGTACAAGAAGCAAAGGAAGTCGATCTAGTTCTGAAGTTGTAGTTGAAATCAGGGAGCCCGCCTGAAGAATGGAGTGGCGATCTTATTTTGAAGTTGTAGTTGAAGTCAGGGAGCCCGCCTGAAGAATGGAGTGGCGATTTATTTTGAAGTTGTAGCTGAAGTCAGGGAGCCCGCCTGAAGAATGGAATGGCAATTTATTGTGAAGATGTAGTTGAAGTCAGGGAGCCCGCCTGAAGAATGGAGTGGCGATTTATTTTTGAAGTCATGGTTGAAGTTAGGGAGCCCGCCTGAAGAATGGAGTGGCGATTTATTTTGAAGTTTTAGCTGAAGTCAGGGAGCCCCCCTGAAGAATGGAGTGGCGATTTATTTTGAAGTTGTAGCCGAAGTCAGGGAGCCCGCCCGAAGAATGGAGTGGCGATTTATTGTGAAGATGTAGTTGAAGTCAGGGAGCCCGCCTGAAGAATGGAGTGGCGATTTATTTTGAAGTCGTAGTTGAAGTCAGGGAGCCCGCCTGAAGAATGGAGTGGCAATTTATTTTGAAGTTGTAGTTGAAGTCAAGGAGCCCGCCTGAAGAATGGAGTGGTGATTTATTTTGAAGTTGTAGTGGAAGTCAGGGAGCCCGCCTGAAGAATGGAGTAGCGATTTAGTTTTGAGTTGCAATCGAAGTCAGGGAGCCCGCCTGAAGAATGGAGTGGCGATTTAGTTTTGAAGTTGTAGTTGAAGTTAGGGAGCCCGCTTGAAGAATGGAGGGGCAATTTAATTTTGAAGTTGTACTTGAAGTCAGGGAGCCCGCCTGAAGAATGGAGTGGCGATTTAATTTTGAAGTTGTAGTTGAAGTCAGGGAGCCCGCCTGAAGAATGGAGTGGCGACTTATTTTGAAGTTGGTGGAGGAAAGCGGTAGAGTATAACGGAAATCTCCAGCGTGATTCCAAGTTCATAATCAAAAGGAAGGCGGCAAGGACCAGAAAGACGGGTTCAGACTTCGAAGGAGAATAGTTCGAAGATCACAAAGAGTCGACCAATGGTCGGAGTTCGGCAATCAAGATAGGCCGAAATAACAATTGTCAGAGGAGAAGAAGCATGTGAAAAAACATCAGAGCCATCAGGATGGCAAGGAACATGACAAGATGAAGTTAAAAAGGATAGATAAGAATTTGCAATACTGTAACTTAGTCTAGTTTCTTATTTTGTTTAGCACGGTGTAATAAGGAGATTGGTTAAGCAGTGGCAACAGCAGCAACAGCAGCAACAACAGTAACAGCACAACAGTCATGGTAGTCCCAGCTACCAAAACTTCTCGAACTACATTGACCTGATTCCCTTTTAGCTAGGGATATGTAGGAGACTTTCTGAAGCAAAGGTTCGGTCAAACTTTTCCAAAAAATGCTTCACACGGAGTGCTCAGACGGGCAAAAAATCGCTCGTATCCGCTCACTTATCTTTGCACGAAAACTCTTTATGTTTCCGCGCAAAGAGGGGCAGCTGTGAGCACGTGATTTTTGCCCTACATGAGAATTACTCCCAACAATTCAAAATAAAATAATCTTTTCGTTGTGTGCTCTTTTTAGATTTTTCGTGATATTTTTGGATAATTGTTTGTATTTGTCTAAGCATGTTTGTTTGTTTAAATTAAGAAAAATACAAAAATATGTTGTGTTTGCATTCTTAGGAGTTAATTTACAATTGAAAGTAATCAAAATTATTTGAAAAAATGGAAAATCACAAAAAATATGTATTGTTTGTATTTAATGTCTCAATTGTGTGATTTATATTTAATTGATGTTTAAATTGAGTATGTTAATTGTTAGTATAACTTAATTAGTATTTCTTATAATCTAATTGATTTTGTAGTGTAATTAGAAATTTTTGTTTTACTAAATTTGAAATTAAAGAGATAAAGAAAAACAAAATCAAACAAAAGAAGATGAAATCGGATTGGGCCCAATTTAATTAGGAGGGAAAACCAGCCCAAAAAAAAAACTACCCTTAAACCCGCCCAATCCCCAAACCGACCCGGTCCAACCCCGTTTCAGAGCCACCCTTGATCTTAGCCGTTGATCATTGTGATCTAACGGCTGAGATTCGAAGATCAATTTTAAACCCCCAAAGACCCGGTCACACCCCTTATTCGCCAAACAACCCCTTACCCTCCTCTCTCTAAACCCTAAAGGACCTCGATGTAACGCCGCCGTCAAAACCACCGCCTGCCGCCTACCGGAAATCACCTCACGGCGGTTCCGGTAGGCCAAACCCCTCCATTTTTACACCCTAGGACCATCTCGACTCCCCCATTCCAAATCCACGAACCATTTACCTCGAATCACCCTCTAGCTTCTCGAATCTTCAATCGAAGATTCGAGTCCAAACTCAACCTACACCAAACACCCCCAAACTCACCCCAAACACTTCCCTAGCCTCCCTCGTCACCAAACCATAGTTGGTTTTGTTCGAATCCGACCAGAACTAGTCAAGACCCAAAACCGAGTTCAAGAACCCTAGAAATCAAATTAGGGATTTGGGGTCCAAAATCAAAACGAATTGGGGTCTAATAGACCTTAATTGAGATGTTTTCATTTGAAAACATTTCGATTAAGTTCCGTTAGACTCCAAAATCCAAATTTGAGCCAAATCCGAGATTGGTCCGGGGTTCGTTCGAGCTTTGATTTCTTCTCTCATGGTATTTTTTCCTTTTCTCTCTTCTTATTTTTTTTTAATTGTGTGAATGTTTTATACTTTTGCTTCTCTTTAAATTTTCTGTTCTTCTACTCCATAAAACCTTTATTTGGTCAATTGTTTTCTGTTTATTTATTTGATTGTGGTTTGTCATAGGATAAATATTCGTTACGGTTAGCGTCGTCGAATAGCTAGTTTCGTATTTTTCTATTTCTGCCGAAAACCGTGAATCATTGGTATTATCCGTAGATTTTTTGTTTGTTGATTCTCATGTGTTGTGGTCGATTAAATAAACGTCATCGATTAGTTATATGAGCTTTCCTGAGTGAAACACTAGGTAATGATTAACACTGTTAACTTGGTTAGGACCAATGTCGAATTGAATCTTTGTCTGTTTGTGATTCTTAAAGGTTTGGATTGGATATAGCTGTTAATCCTAGTAGAAAATCCAGAATTTGATGGCTTGTTATTTACACCTTAATACACCCTCAAAATTGTTGCCTAAATGAATTAGAAAAGAGTTTTTGTGGTGGAATTACACCCTGTTAGACAGTAGATCATGGACCAACTTCATTCTGAGATTAAAAGGAGGCGCAGGGCACATGTTTAGTTAGTAAAGCCTGCAAGACAGCAGGGAATTCCACTTAAACAGACCCATACTTAAACATTTATTGAGTGGAGAGCAGAAGGTGATTATGGTTGTGTAGTATTAAAAGGGTTAAAAGCTAAAAGGGTGTACGTGGGGGAGAAGGCAGCCTTGGGGAAAAGGGATTAAGGGCTGGTTCTCCTTGTCTATAAAGGGGACAATCTTTAACAGAGAGAGGGACCCAAAAAAAAATACACAATGAAAAACAGAGAGAAAGTTTATACATAGGAATACTCACTGGAACACACTTACACACAGTAGGAGAGTACACGGATAGAGAGACACTCACACAAATACTCATTGAAAGGAATACTAACATATTAGGATACAGAGAGGGGGTAAGGGTATACAGAGAACAGACACACACACAGAGATACTGAAAATAACTATTGTTCCATTGAACTTAGTTTTTCCTTTTGATTTCTGATATTTTACAAGTCTGTCTTTGAAGTTTTCTGTGGATCCAATCTGGTATTCAAAAAACATACATATAGGGGAGTTGAGGGAACTTACAGAGAGAGTTTTAAACATTAAGAAGAGCTAAAGAACAGATAAATTGGAGAGTTTCTTTGAGAGATACCCATAGGCAGAGAAAAGGTATTTAAGAGCCAGGGAGTTCTGAAAACAAAGAGGGATAAGGAGACATACATAGAGGTTTGAAATTGAGAGAATAGAGAGGAATCTTTTTCTTTTCTATCTGGAATCTGGTTTGTTCAAGTTGTGAAGGGAATTGTAGTGATTTGTTTTGATTTATCTTGGGTTTTTTGGTTTCAAGTCCTGTTGGCTTCGCTTGATTCATTTTTGGGCTGTGTTCAAGTGTTATTCTGGTCTTTCGAACTTGGTTTCTGCTGCTGATTAAAGCACAGTTTATTGCTGTGTTGTTGCTGTTGCATTACTGCCTGTTGCTACTGCTGATTCTTCCTCTTTCTCATCAATTCCAATTTCAGGTATACATTTGTAAACTCAGGCTTCACGGAATAAATTGAAGTGGTGATCCCTCCTCTTGTTGATATCTTTCGACTTCACTGTTTTTTTTTTCATTCGTAAATTGTTATCAATTTAAGAATATGTTATGAAGTTTGTGCTTGACAATATCATAGTGATTTGAATTAATTCTGGATGAATGTATAATTAAATTGTTATTACTTTGACTGTTAGTAGTATTACTGGACTGCTGTAATTTAACCGGTATGGCTTAGATCAATTGTGGCTGTTTCACTGTGTCATTTAAGCAGAGAAATAAACAGAGAATGTAGTATATACGCATTCAGCAGGGATTTCTTATTAATATAGTTATTCGATTGTTCTAAATAAATTTAGTTAATTAGATTATTATAGAAAAATGCAAAATCACATATTACCAAGCGTTAATATAGGCTGAATAGGAGATTAAAAATCGGAAGGGTGACTAGTATTAACACGTGAAGAGTTTTTTTTTTTTTGTAAATACATAATAACCGATTTACATGAATTGAATGGATTTCAGGGATTAATGATTTTTTTTTTTTGATCTTATGTTTGGGCTTGACTTAGACCTAGTTGTCACACCTCCTTTTTTACCACACACATACGTAAATGTCGTAAATATGCCACTGTTTAATACTACACCCCGAGAAGAGATGTAATAATAATCAGGGAAGGAGTTTTTCCACTTAAAGGACGGTCGAGACGGGATTAATTTATTTAATTCAGAGTCGCCACTTGGGAAAATAATGGTGTCCCAAGTCACTGGTTTAATCCCGAACCGAGGAAATTTATGACTCCGTAATACAGTCTGCGAAACTAGAAACCTGGATAAGGAATTCTGTTAACCCGGGAGAAGGTGTTAGGCATTCCCGGATTCCGTGGTTCTAGCACGGTCGCTCAACTGCAATTTTTGCTTTTATCTGATTTCTTTATATATTTTAACTAGGTGCTTTTAATGTTCCGCTTTTCAATTTTAGAAGAATTGCGACGTCACGAAAATACATTTCGAGCCACACCGCAACCAGTATGTTTGTGACTTTAATGTATTTCAGTTTCGTCGAGAGTAAGATTTGGGTCACATAAATGCGCACCCGTGATTAGGAAGGTATTATTGTTAACTAACGCGCCTAAAGTAATTTCGCGTTTATACTTTGCGAGGGTCATGAAATTTGCTAAATGGCACGCCTCGAATTTGTTCGAACAAGCTCTTTATTCCAATCACATCTTATTATGATTATAACCAAAATCAAAGTCTGAATTGCAGTTCTACCAAAGATTATTCCAGCCTAAATGCCCATGACGCCATAGTGGAAACCCCATCCCATTATGAAGCCAGGAGGGACTCCAAGCAAATAATAGCAACCTAAATTTATATATGCAACATATGCTTGCTATCCAGATCCAACAGCAACCCCTTTTAGTGCTTTTCAATAATTGCCCCAAAACAGCTTTACACTTGATCAAGTGAGGAAAATCCGTCGATGGGAACTCAATAGTGCAGCAAACAACGACAACTATTGGACAAGAACCGTGAATCAACGAACGAAACCAGAACTTGAAAACCTCGAATGAACCACCTATTGACCGCGCCTCAATCTCAAATTTCAACCCGAAAATTGATCAGAATTTAAGACCAAAATCAGCCAAACAAACAGGGATATTCAATCACATTGAATTTCAATATCAAAGCAAATAAAAAGGAAAGAAAGAAAAAAAGACCTGAGATTAAAGCTTCAATTAACTGAATTTTTTAGCAAATACACAGTCATAATGAAATGCCAAACGGCGAAACTTCAAACTCGAACAAGACACAAGCAGCGACCAGACCTCGACACTCGCCGGAACCTCGAAAAGTTTCAGAAACAAACCTCGAATCGACACCTATGTTTTGCTCTGCTATGCTGACTCGTTCTGTGGGTGAGTGTGTATTTCCGACAAGCTTAATGGCGGGAGTGGCGTTGCTGCAAAGAAGAAGAGAAGGGAGGGGGGGTTCGTGTTTCTTTTTTTTTTTCGCTCACTGCCCGGCTGCTAGCCTTGTCCATCTGTGTATATGAAAGAAAAGTGACTGAATGTGCAAGTGTGTGAAGAAGAAAGAGAAACGCTGGGGAGGAGGATCCTCTGTTAATTGCGGCTAAAGCCTTTATCTGTGTCCCCCTAATTGTGTATAGGTTTTGGTATTTTTATAGGTCTAAGTCTAGGTTTTAATGGGAAGGGTATGGGCTAATTGATGGACTTTGGGTGTTTGGCCTAGGCAAAATTAAGGAAAAATGGCTCAATTAAGGTCTCTTACTAAGATAGCCTACTTATTTTATTTATTTTGTAATTAATTTTTCTTTAGTTATTTTTTTTTCTAATTTTATTAAAATGCTTGAAACTAAAATCTATTTCCTATCCATTTGTAAAAATGCAAACTAAAACATATTTAAACTAAAAATGCAAGATTGACCATTTTTGTTATTTTCTTTACATTTTGTTCTAAAATAAATTGATACTAAAAAAATGTGAAATTAAATTCCTAAATGCAAATGCATATTTTTTGTATTTTTATATGAATTTTCATGCAACTAATTAATACGCAAAATTGTAAAAAAAAATAGGGAAAAATTATTTATTTTGAATTTTATGGGAATAACTCGCATGTAGGGTAAAAATCACGTGCTCACAGCTGCCCCTCTTTGCTCGGGAACACGAAGAGTTTCCGTGCAAAGATAAGTGAGCAATTATGAACGATTTTTACTCGTTCGAGTATTCCGTTGTGAAGCATTTTTGAAAAGCTTTTGACCGCACCCTGCTTCAGAGGTTGCCTACATATCCCTGGGCTAAACAGGAATCAGGTCAGTGTAGTTCGGGAGTGATAGAGTATCGAGGTTGAGAGTCGAGGTTCCGTCCGAGGCTCCGGTCCGCTGTCCCGTTATTACATCAAAATTGAAAAAGACTAACTAAACCTATCAACTACGAGTTACAAAATTCCTATCTATGAGTCTTCTGAAGCTTGATCTTGTGTTGGTTGGTGCTTCATGCGGACCCTGATCTGAATCTTGATGCTTGTTAGCCGCAGTGTTGGTTCAATCTTCTTCAACTTTTGGATCAAGTCCGGACATATAGTGCCCATGATTTCAGGTGGGTTCCTAGTAGCTGAGCCTTGACTTGTATTTCTCTTTCACTGGCATTCTTGTTATTGCCTTGAACTTGTATTTCTCTTTTAACGGCATTCTTGTTATTGCCTTGAGCTTGTATATTCTCTTTCACCGGCATTCTTGTTATTGCCATGACTTGTTCAACTTTCTTTGATATGAAATATTCGTCCATTCTCCAGGTGGACCCCTGCTTGTGACAAAATAAACAACCAAAGAAAGATTTTTTCTGCCCCAGTATGGTGACTGGCACATCATGTTATTGAATGTTAGAATTTCATTCATTTTTTTTCATTTTTTTTCTTTTCTTTTTTTTTTCTTTTTAAATGTAGTGCAGAAAAATATTCCCGTGTTAGAAGGTGGGCGCCTAACAGAAATTAAACGTGCAATGCGATGCAGAAAAATATTCCCGTATTCGAAGGTGGGCACCTAACAGAAATTAAACGTGCAATGCCGAAATGTATTCCCGTGTTTGAAGGTGGGCGCCTAACAGAATTTAAACGTGCAATGCGATGCAGAAAAGTATTCCCGTATTCGAAGGTGGGCACCTAACAGAAATTAAACGTGCAATGCGATGCAGAAAAATATTCCGGTATTCGAAGGTGGGCACCTAACAGAAATTAAACGTGCAATGCGATGCAGAAAAATATTCCCGTATTCGAAGGTGGGCACCTAACAGAAATTAAACGTGCAATGCGATGCAAAATATTCCCGTATTTGAAGGTGGGCACCTAACAAAAATTAAACGTGCAATGCGAAATGTATTCCCGTGTTTGAAGGTGGGCGCCTAACAGAAATTAAAAATGCATGAAATTAAAAACTTTTGTGTTACCTTGTGATTGAAGGTTATCTTAGGTGAAAAATTCATCAGACTAAGACATTTAATCTTAGGACAAAGTTTCAACGGACTAAGATTTTCATTCTCACTGGACTATGTCCATTTCAATATAATCTCAGGAGGATTAACCATCGGACTGAGTTTATGACTCCAGGAGATAACTCTTCAGACTGGGTCTATTCATTTCAGACTTTCTTAAGTCTTTCAATTTCAACAATCTCTCCTTTCTTTTTCGGCTTTTGCCCTTTCTTTCTTTTCCAACTTCTGATTTTACCGTTCAAATTATGCCGTTCCTTTTCTTTTCAAATTATGCCTTCATTTCCTTTTCCAACTTCCACTTTCATTGGCTTCTGCCTTCCTTTTGTTTTCACATTGCATTATCTCTTTATCTTAGGTGAAAAATTTATCAGACCAAGACTTTTATCTTGGGAGAAAGTTTCAGCAGACTAAGATTATCTCTTTATCTTAGGTGAAAAATTCATCGGACCAAGACTTCTATCTTGGGAGAAAGATTCAACAGACTAAGATTGTATCTCACTGGACTATGTCCATTTCAATGTAATCTCAGGAGGATTATCCATCGGACTGAGTTTATGACTCCAGGAGATAACTCTTCGGACTGGGTCTATTCATTTGCATGGTCTCAGGAGGAATATCCATCGGACTGAGTTTATGACTCCAGGAGATAATTCATCAGACTGGGTCCATTTGCAATTCAGACTTTCTTAAGTCTTTCAATTTCAAAAATCTTTCCTTTCTTTTTCGACTTCTTACCTTTCTTTCTTTTCCAACTTATGATTTTACCTTTCAAATTATTCCTTTCATTTTCGTTTCAAATTATGCCTTCATTTCCTTTTCCAACTTCTACTTTCATTGGCTTCTGCCTTCCTTTTGTTTTCACATTGCATTATCTCTTTATCTTAGGTAAAAAATTCATCAGACCAAGACTTTTATCTTGGGAGAAAGATTCAACAGACTAAGATTGTTTCCTTTCATCTTAGGTGAAAAATTCATCGGACCAAGACTTTTATCTTGGGAGAAAGATTCAACAGACTAAGATTGTATCTTACTGGACTAGGTGAAAAATTCATCAGACTAAGACTTTTGTCTTAGGAGAAAGTTTCAACAGACTAAGATCTTATCATTCTATAACAGTTGTTTCCTTCACCTTTCAACTTGCCTTGTTCATCTTCAAAAACAATTGTATTCACCTTCATGCTCTTCGGATGATTATCCGATGACATAAAATTTTTCTTGCCCCAGTTTGACAATATCTTTTGCTCCTGTTTCAAAGCAAAGAAAACTCTGTCAGTTTAAAAAATGCGGTGGTTGGTTGTGTCCTTGAACTTTCCGCTTGAATACTTGGCCTGTTCACCGACTATCCATTTTCACTTCTTCTTTGTTCAAAATCCGCCTCTCTTTAGGCATGTATGTTCTTCCATTCTTGACGGATCCCACAATTCCGATCTTGAAGTCTACGATTTCTTCAATGATTTCATTGGACAAACTTGGGGTGTTTCTTGACTGGCTCTTTCCTTTGTCAGAATACACTCCCCTATTTCCATTTGTTATATTTTCTCGAATTGGCACTTTGCCGAACTTTGCATCTTGTACGCACCCCAAACATTTTTATTATTGCCCGCTCCATTGCACATGTTGCTCTTTTGGCTTAAAGCACTGGCCTTGCCTTTTCCTCACTTACGACAATTGTCGTGTTGGCCAAATCCCATCTTGTGCAATTGGAAAGCTTGGTGGCAAATTTTGAAATCATTTCTATACTTGTTATGACCCGACGGACTCAATAAGAGGGAGGGTAAAACAAGGTACAAAGGATAGAAAGAAAGGAAAACATAATTCCTAACAAGAAACCTACAGAAGAATGACCTATCGGATTTTGAATACCGACTCTAGCGACCTTGACATGCACTTTTGGCCTTCTCTGTATAGCAAATTTGATGTTCAACTCTTGTTGCAAGCTCTGCCGTGAAACCGGTCTTCAACACTTCATTTCTTTGATATGATCCTTAGTCGACTTGTAGTGCCCATAGGGTTTTCACCATCAAGCCTCTCTCATTTGCTTTTTCTTTCTCTCGACTCACCGTCGCCTTACGGTGCCCGTGAGGGTTTTCACCGATAAGACTCTCTCATTTTGATTTCTCTCATCGTGGAGTCTCGTGGTGGTTTTCATTATCTTGAATTCTTCATTCTCCTTTGTTCGGACTCGAGTGTTGCCCTTGATGTGATTCACATTTGCTCGTTTGACTCGGCATTTCTTGAAGATTGATCGGAAGGTCTTCCTTTGGACTGTAACGCGGGCTTTTGGATGGGGTAAGAAAAAAGGATATAAAGGCTCAAAAATATTCCATCTTGGGTTAAAATTACAACTTCCGGAATCTTATTTATTCGACAACCATAACTTCTGCCCCAGTTTCCTTTTTGGGGGATTTTTTTTGGATTTTTCCTTTATTGTGACTGAACCTCAGTGAGGCTGCATGCGTACCCTTTCGGGATCAAGTCAAACGTAGTTCAGACTATGTCCGTATTCATTGTTGCATCTTGACTTCTCCCGATTTTTTTTCTTTTCTTTTCTTTTTCTTTCTTCTTTTTTCTTTTCTTTTATTTTTTTTTCTTTTTTTTTCTTTTGTTTCTTTTCTCCATTTGATTTCCCCGCTCAATCTTCAATTTTGTTATTGATTTCGAAAGAGGGATATGAAAGAAAATATAATAAGGCTCGAAGGGATAACAATGGATAAAGTGTTTGGATAGCCGAATAAAATGCCTTCGTCATTCCAATCTTCGAGACCTACCAAGTACAAACTACACGGTTAAACATCTTTGATTGATTCACATATTTGCCTTCTGTATTTGACGATTCTCAGTGCCATTGGGCAACAATCTCGATACCACGAATGGCTCCTTTAGCTTTGGGGTACTTTTGCCTTTGGCTTTAATCCGATGAAGCATGATGCATTTCCAAGGCATTTCTTTATGTTCTGCTTTCCCCAGTACTTACTTAATTCAGGCTTCACAGTATTCTGATAAGTTTTTATTTCTTCCGAGTATCATTACATCTTCAACATTGTTTCATTGCTAAATTAACTCTTAAAATTAGGCCGAGAATTGTCTGCAAGTCATGTTGCTAAAATTAGTATGAGAAGAAATACAAAGTGATCAGAAATGGAATGACTAGGAATGATGGGAAATAGAGAGTTGTATTAAACTGATGGGTTGAAACAAAACGAACATACTAGACTAGAATTACAAACCTAGACGGCACTAAACAATTTTTATTACTAAACAAAGCAAAGATAGAAGGGTTTTGACTCTCAAGACAACGTCCGGATTACAACCCTGAAATAACCCGGGTAACAGAAATGACACCAAAATAATACTACCAAAACTCCAAGAGTTGGAGCACCTTCCCAATTGACAAGCATGGCATCTTAGCCACTGTATTCTGCATTAAGATCACTTTCTATTTCAATATCTTCAACTTTAGTTGACCTCCCAAGAAGATTTTCATCACCCACGTCACCGGGCATCATTCCCACAAAATGTGCTCCGTTATGTGCGAGTAAAGGATTCTGTGCAATGTTCTGGATGCCACTGCCTTGGACCGCAATTATTCCTTCCTGAATTATTCTTTCTATCTCTCTTTTCAAATCCCGACAACTTTCAACATCGTGCCCCAGGGCATTGGAGTGGTATTCACACCTTTTGGATGAGTCAAAACTTCTCGCACGTCGGTCCACCCGATTTGGAGGGACGGGTGCAATCATGCCATGTCGTTTTAACTTCTCAAACAAGCTTGCATAGGACTCTCCTATTGGTGTAAAATTACCTTTCAACTTATGTTCCTTTCCATACCCCTGGCTTGGATATGGGTTATAAGGTATTTGAAAATTTTGCGGAGGTTGGTAAAGATTTTGTGATGTTCGGGCTCGCTTTCTTGGGTGTTTTGAGGATTGAGCAACATACTGGACTGGATCAACAGAGTATGGAGGGTTCTGAGGCGGGTAGTAATGCTTAAGAGGGTCATGGAAAACTTGATGAGGTTGCATATACCTTCGAGATGTTCTCATAGGACCTTTTCTCGACCCTGATGTCATCATGATTTCGTCATCCCTCCTATTCACATCACTGAATTCACTTTGGACATCCCGAGCCGCATTTTTGAGAGCTGCTTGACTTATAATTTTGCCTGTCTTAAGACCATCTTCCACCATTTCTCCCATTTTGATTATTTCTTCAAAGGAGTGACCAACTGCAGATATCATGTTTTGAAAGTAATCCGGCTCTTGAGCCTGAAGAAAAATAGTGGCCAACTCGTGATCATTCATGGGTGGCTTAGCTCTCGCCGCCTGCTCTCTCCATTTGATGGCATATTCCCTGAAACTTTCAGTTGGTTTCTTTTTCAGTTTAGAAAAGGAAATGCGGTTTGGGGTGACGTCAATATTGTATTGAAACTGTTTGATAAAGGCTCGTGCCAAATCATCCCAGACGTGCCAACCAGATGCGTCCTGATCCCAAAACCATTCAGATGTTACTCCCGAGAGGCTTTCCCCAAAATAAGCCATAAGCAATTCTTCTTTTCTTCCCACACCTCTCAATTGGTTGCAATACCTTTTCAGGTGGGCTATGGGGTTTCCGCGTCCATCATACTTTTCCAATTTGGGAACCTTGAAACCAGGCGGCAAGTGGACATCGGGGAACATACAAAAATCTCCGAAGGCAACACTCTTTTGACCTGCCATTTCTTGCATGTTTTTCAGCCGTTGTTCTAATCTCTTCAATCTTTGGGCCATTTCTTCCTGTACATTCTTTCGGGTAGGCTTCTCAACGTTTGTAGGAAGGTCAAACGAGTACGAGTGGTACTCGGGAGAGTGATATTGTTCTTGTTGTATAGCAGATTGTGACTCATGAGAAGGCTGTCCTTGGCCATTGGCCCATGCTTGACGCATTTTGGTCATTTGTTGGTTCAATGCTTTGTTTTCCTCAACCACAGTAGTCCCTTGTTGAATTTTCTGACCCTGAGTCTCTTGATCACTCGTAACAGCTTCGATGCCGATTATCATTTTCCTTGGATCTTGCTTTCCAATTTACCACAACCAACCACCTCGACTTTCTGGATCAACAAAACGAAACCACCGGGTTAGCGTTAAGGTATTCCACTCTTTTTTTTTTCGCTATTTTCTTTTTTTTTTCCCTTTTTGTGGTTTTTTTTCATTTTCTATTCTTTTTTTTCTTTTTGTAGTTTTTTCATTTTTTTCTTTTTGGTTATGGAAATGGTCGAATCCTATGTGGATTGCCTACGTATCATGACCCCGCATGAATCAGACCGAGCGTAGTTCTTGCAAATTATAGCAAGAAATAAAGAGATGTTTATTTGATTTTTTGATTTTTTTTTTTTGATTTTTTTTTCGATTCTTTGAAGGAAAATTATAGAAGCCGACTCCAACTACAAACTTGTGTAGGAGATTTCTACAAGAATAAGAATATTTTTGGTGTTAATTATGCCTATTTTTACAAAACTGGCCACATAATGGCTTATTTGACAAAATGACTATTTTTGCAAAATTTATTTAAGAAAGATAAATTTGAAATTTTTTTTATCATGTGGCTCATGGGGCATCGTTCGGCATCACCATAAACCAACACAAGACTATTTTTCATAAATTGGCCATGTAATGGCTTATTTAGACAAAGTGGCTCTTTTTGCAAAATTTTATTTAAGAAGATAAAAATTCAAAATTTTTATCCTGGGGCCTATGGGGCATCGTTCAGCACCGACACAGGCCAACACAAGACTGAGGAAGTTAAAAATGCAATAATATGGCTATTTCAGCAAAATTTCGGCCATGTAATGGCTTATTTGATAAAGTGGATATTTTTTGAAAAGTTGAGTGATGACTCAAACTTAATTTTTGCGGATACAGCCTTTCGACATTTTCGTGAGGGAATATTTCAAGGTTGTGCCCAAAATTGTTTAAAATGACTCAAAGTGGCTATTCTTGCAAAAACGGCCTTCCGGCGTCCTTTTGAGGGACATTCGGCTTATTTTAAGCAAGAATAGCATCACCTGACTTATTTATAACAAAAATAAAAATTTTGATATTTTCTGGTTATTTTTGCAAAAAGGGGTGTGAACCCGGACTTGATTTTGCGGTTATGGCCTTGCAACATTTCCACATGGAATATTTCAAGGCTGTGCCCGCAAATTATTAAAAATGTTTCAAAGTGGCTATTTTTGCAAAAACAACCTTCCGGCGTCCTTTCGGAACATTCGGCTATTTTTCAAAAATGGCATCACTTTGATTTTATTGACAAAATTAAACACACATTTATATTTGATTTTTTTTTAAAAAGGGGTGGCCTTTCAACATTTCCATAAGGAATATTTCAAGGCCATTATTCAAAAAGAAAGAAAAAAAAAAGTCTCAAAGTGGCCATTCTTGCAAAAACAGCCTTCCGGCATCCTTTCGGAACATTCGGCTATTTTCAAAAACGGCATCACTTTGATTTTATTGACGCAAACACACACATTTTTTTTTTATTTTTTAAAGGGGTGGTTGGACCCGATGAGGGTTGCCTACGTATCTCACCTAACGGTGAGAATCAAACCTGCGTAGTTCGGTCAGATTATTTGACCAATTATTTCAACAAAATGGTTCTACCTATTTTTCAAATTTTCTTTTCAAGCATTCGATAGCGTTTCGTCGACATTTCGATATTTTTTTCTATTCAAAAATTTTCCTCTCTTTTTGTTTTTCAGGAATTTAGCCAATAATAATCTAGAACAAATAAATGCAACATATAACATGCTCGGTTTTTTATTACCGGGTCATCTGTCCTAGACGGACCCAACCCCTGTGTTGAGTCCCCTAAGCCGGATATGATGCAAATAAACGTCCTAATTCTAGGCTCAATATCCTGATGTTTTCAATGGTACTAGACCGTGTACCCGAGCGGACAACTCGGATCGAGGAGGGGGCTACGTACCGGTGACCCACGGAGTCAATCGGCTTTGTAACTTATCCGGCCTATTTTTTTCTTATTTTTGGTATTGACACTAACAGAAAGGGGAGTCTCAACCAGTAAGCACATCCCCGGGGGTAAGAAGAGAAGGGTTTTCGGCACAGTTTTATATATACAGTTCACGCAATATCAAAGCGGTAAACATGTAGCACATTAATCAAAATATATAATAAAATCGGATATAAGCAAAAACAACAATTTAACTGAGCTCGAATTCTTAAACCCTGAACCGAAGTTCTGGGTTACTTATCCCCAGCAGAGTCGCCAGAGCTGTCACACCTCCTTTTTTACCGCACAAACACGTAAATGTAATGTGCCACTGTTTAATACTACACCCCCGAGAAGAGATGTAATAATAATCAGGGAAGGAGTTTTTCCACTTAAAGGACAGTTGGAACGGGATCAATTTATTTAATTATTCAGAGTCGCCACTTGGGAAAATAATGGTGTCCCAAGTCACCGGTTTAATCCCGAACCGAGGAAATTTATGACTCTGTATATAGTCTGCGAAACTAGAAACCTGGATAAGGAATTCCGTTAACCCGGGAGAAGGTGTTAGGCACTCCCGGATTCCGTGGTTTTAGCACGGTCGCTCAACTGCAATTTTTGTTTTTATCTGATTTCTTTATATATTCCAACTAGGTGCTTTTAATGTTCCGCTTTTTAATTTTAGAAGAATTGCGACGTCACGAAAACACATTTCGAGCCACACGCAACCAGTACGCCTGTGACTTTAATGTATTTCAGTTTCGTCGAGAGTAAGGTTTGGGTCACATAAATGCGCACCCGTGATTAGGAAGGTATTATTGTTAACTAATGCGCCTAAAGTAATTTCGCGTTTATACTTTGCGAGGGCCATGAAATTTGCTAAATGGCACGCCTCGAATTTGTTCGAACAAGCTCTTTATTCCAATCACATCTTATTATGATTATAGCCAAAATCAAAGTCTGAATTGCAGTTCCACCAAAGATTATTCCAGCCTAAATGCCCATGACGCCATAGTGGAAACCCCATCCCATTATGAAGCCAGGAGGGACTCCAAGCAAATAATAGCAACCTAAATTTATATATGCAACATATGCTTGCTATCCAGATCCAACAGCAACCCCTTTTAGTGCTTTTCAATAATTGCCCCAAAACAGCTTTACACTTGATCAAGTGAGGAAAATCCATCGATGGGAACTCAATAGAGCAGCAAACAACGACAACTATTGGACAAGAACCGTGAATCAACGAACGAAACCAGAACTTGAAAACCTCGAATGAACCACCTATTGACCGCGCCTCAATCTCAAATTTCAACCCAAAAATTGATCAGAATTTAAGACCAAAATCAGCCAAACAAACAGGGATATTCAATCACATTGAATTTCAATATCAAAGCAAATAAAAAGGAAAGAAAGAAAAACAAACCTGAGATTAAAGCTTCAATTAACTGAAATTTTTAGCAAATACACAGTCATAATGAAATGCCAAACGACGAAACTCCAAACTCGAACAAGACACAAGCAGCGACCAGACCTCGACACTCGCCGGAACCTCGAAAAGTTTCAGAAACAAACCTCGAATCGACACCTATGTTTTGCTCTGCTATGCTGACTCGTTCTGTGGGTGAGTGTGTATTTCCGGCAAGCTTGATGGCGGGAGTGGCGTTTGCTGGTGGAGATGGGTGAAAGTGAATGTTGATTTGGAAGTTGGATTTTCGACGAGGCTGGGTGGCGTTGCTGCAAAGAAGAAGAGAAGGGAGGGGGGGTGTTTCTTTTTTTTTTTTCGCTCACTGCCCGGCTGCTAGCCTTGTCCATCTGTGTATATGAAAGAAAAGTGACTGAATGTGCAAGTGTGTGAAGAAGAAAGAGAAACGCTGGGGAGGAGGGTCCTCTGTTAATTGCGGCTGAAGCCTTTATCTGTGTCCCCCTAATTGTGTATAGGTTTTGGTATTTTTATAGGTCTACGTCTAGGTTTTAATAGGAAGGGTATGGGCTAATTGATGGGCTTTGGGTGTTTGGCCTAGGCAAAATTAAGGAAAAATGGCTCAATTAAGGTCTCTTACTAAGATAGCCCACTTATTTTATTTATTTTGTAATTAATTTTTCTTTAGTTATTTTTTTTTTTCTAATTTTATTAAAATGCTTGACACTAAAATCAATTTCCTATCCATTTGTAAAAATGCAAACTAAAATATATTTAAACTAAAAATGCAAGATGGACCATTTTTGTTATTTTCTTTACATTTTGTTCTAAAATAAATTGATACTAAAAAATGTGAAATTAAATTCCTAAATGCAAATGCATATTTTTTGTATTTTTATATGAATTTTCATGCAACTAATTAATACGCAAAATTGTAAAAAAAAAGGAAAAATTATTTATTTTGAATTTTTTGGGAAAAACTCGCATGTAGGGTAAAAATCACGTGCTCACACTAGTCATTGAAAATAATTAATTTGTACAAATCAAGTTGCTTGGACTTACGGCTGAAATGGTATTAGGCCCATTAATGCTTAAATTGATAGACTAAGGTAATAACAATTAGCTAGGATTTTCTTTCCTTTATATACAAAAACAAAACAATAGAAACTTAGTCACTTTAGGTATGACCTTAAATAAAAGTGAGATGAGCCTCGCCGCACTAAATACACAATTGCGGAGCCCTCAAATAAAATTGTTATAAAAAGCATAGATTCGGGAAGACCGTTTAGCGAATTTCACAGTCTTTCCCAAAGTTAATAAAGACGATAGACTCTTTAGGCACGATCTGTAAATAAAATACTTTCCTAATTACGGGTGTGCATTTATGTGACCCAAATCTTACTCTCGGCGAAGCTGAAATACATTAGAAGTCACAGGCGTACCGGTTGCGGTGTGACTTGAAATGTGTTTTCGTGACGTCGCAATTCTTCTAAAATCAAAAAGCGGAACATTAAAAGCACATAGTTAAAATATGTAAAGAAATCAGATAAAAGCAAAAATTGCAGTTGAGCGACCGTGCTAAAACCACGGAATCCGGGAGTGCCTAACACCTTCTCCCGGGTTAACAGAATTCCTTATCCAGGTTTCTAGTTTCGTAGATTGTATTACAGAGTCATAAATTTCCTCGGTTCAGGATTAAACCGGTGACTTGGGACACCATTATTTTCCCAAGTGGCGACTCTGAAAAAAAATTAAATAAATTGATCCCGTTCCGACTGTCCTTTAAATGGAAAAACTCCTTCACTGATTATTATTATATCCCTTCTCGTGGTGTAGTATTAAACAGTGGCACATATACATTATGTGCGGATGCGGAAAAAGGAGGTGTGACACTGGTTATTGTAGAATCGATTGTTTGACTGGTGTCAATTGGACTGGGGCCTACGTATTGGCTCGAGAGGTTTTGAGGTGAGTTGATAAACCCTTTACTAAAGTGGTTTAACTCACAAAAGCCCGTATACAAAGTGTTTGATGAATTGCTTAAAAGAGTTTATATTTACTTAATTGGAGTGAGTGAGCAATTATTAACTTAGAATTAATCTAGCAAATGTTTAGAAGATTTATTATGATATATGTGTATAAATTTTCAGATTTTTTTGTTATTCTTATATGCTATTTTTATGTTAAAAAATTATGAAGAAGTGAGGATCTTTAGAAACACTTTTACATGTTTATTTTATTCTTATGCCATACTTTACATCAAAGGATTTCAACATGAGCATGTACATGATGTTTTGTAAAGAATAGATTTAGACTTGAAAAGTCACAAGAAGAAGTTTTAGGAAGAAAAGATTTTTGAAAATATCCTTTATTCTAAGAAGGGGTCATCGTCCAGGCCGAGGGTCCTGACTAAGGCGTTGACTTCCTGAAATACTTGTGCCAGAGTAGGGAGCACACAAGTTGAGGGTCTCGTTGCTGAGAATCTACTTAGCCAAGCTAAGATATGATACACGATTGTTGAGAACCACAAAGCGAGTGGCACCTCATAGATTAGGCCTATTCGATCAAGTTGGGATCGAACCCGTGCCGATCACACACTGACAGAGATAGAATTAAGTCAGGATAGTTGGAACTCCCAAAGTATAAAGTGAATTATTTTATTTATAAGAAAAAAAAGAATTTCTTTTAGAATATTCATAATCTGCTATTATGCAATTATTTTAGAATTATTCTTATAAGCTTTATGTTTTACATGAATTTAGAACTTTTGCTCGTAATGCATATGTTACTAAAGTTTTGCCCCCTAATTTTGAGATTCACTTAGTATAATGGATGGTACTAACGTTCTATTTTGGGAATGTACGTTGGTGTAACGACCCGACCAATTATTTTGAGCCCTAGCATGTCATTCAGTAGTCTGAGGCCATAAGTAGTTTCATTTCAGGTATTGTGACTTGTATGTATGGTCGGAATTAAATTTCGAGAAGTCTACAGTTAGTTTGGAAAGAGAATTCTTATTTTGGAAGCTTAAAGTTGAAACAATGAACTAGGATTGGAATTTTGAGTAAACAACCTTGCAATCGAGATCTGAAGGTTCCAGCAGGTTTGTATGCTGATTTCAGACTAAAGCGTATGCCCGGATTGGGTTTTGGACAACCCGAGAGTGTTTTAGTGCCTATTGTGGAAGTTGGTATTTTTTAAAAAAAAATCATAAGTTTGGTTTAAAGTGCACTTTAGTGTTATCAATGTTCGTTTGTTTCTAAGACTATGAATAGTTTTGTATGGTGATTCTGGAATTAGGGGTGCAATCAGAAGTGAATTCGGAGGCCCGTATGTCATTTTGGAGTCATTTGTCTAAAGATAGAAATTTAAAGGTTTCTAAGAAGTTTGACCGGAAGTGGGCTTTTTGATATTGGGGTCAGAATCTGATTCCAGAAGTTGGAATAGGTTCGTACTGTCAAATATGACTTGTGCACAAAATTTGAGGTCAATCGGACATTATTTGATAGGTCTAAACATCGGAAATAGAAGTTTGAAGTTCTAAAGTTCATAAAGCTTGAATTGGGGTGTAATTCATGATTTTAGCATTGTTTGATGTGATTAGAGGCCTCGATCAAGTCCGTAACATGTTATGGGATTGGTTGGTAGGTTTGGTTGAGGTCCCGGGGGCCTCGGGTGAATTCCGGATGGTTAACGGATCGAGTCTGGAGTCTGAAGAAGGGGTTGGGGCTGCCGCTTCTGGTATTTCCGCTTCTGCGGATATGGTACCGTAGAAGCGGCTCTGTAAAAGCAAAGAAAAATCCACAGAAGAGGCTAGATGTGGAGCAGCCCAGGACCACAGAAGCGGACCAAGATCCGCAAAAGCGGAACCGCATATGCGGTGGGCCGTCCGCAGAAGCGAAAATTGGGCTGGAGCCCAGGACCGCAGAAGTGGCATTTTTTACCGCAAAAGCTAAACTGCATAGGCTGAAATAATTAGCAGAAGCGGAAATGACTTGGGTAGTGAGGTTTTTAAAATTTGGGGTTGAGTTCATTTCAACCCCATTTTTCTTCCATTAGAGTCGATGGGGAGCAACTTTGAGGCGCCATTTTTGTCACTTGTCATGAAGTAAGTAATTTATGCTAGCTCTGGGTTAAATACAAGGTTTATACATGGATTTTGGGATGAGAATTGTAGAAAAACTTGAGGTTTGAGGGAAAATCTAGAAAATTAGCGTTCATGAATTTTGACCATGATTTTGAGTATGAAAGTAAGAGAAAATCATATATTTGAGTTCGTGAGTTCATGGGTAAATTTTATCTTCGAGTAATTTTGGATTTTGGGCACGTGGGCCCAAGGGAATTTTTGTTAACTTTTAGTTCGGGGTTTAGAACTGCTACAAATCGGGTTGTAAAGTTTAATTGAGCATATATTAATGGATTTGTATGATTATAGACTAGTTTTAAAGCATTGTGTGTTGGTGCAAGTCTTCAGAGGAATGTAGAATGGTGGTTGTGGGTTTTCGGAGCGAGGTGAGTCTCCTTTCTAACCTTGTAACAGGGAATTGTCCCCATAGGTAAAATAATTGATTATGTGCTCTTATATGTGGGGGCTACGTACGCACGAGGTGATGAGAGTTCGTGCGTATCTACTATTATGCTATTGTAATTTTGGGTAAACGGCCCCAGAATCGGGATCTAAAGGTTCCAGCAGGTTCGTATGATGATTTCGGACTTGGGCGTATGCCCGAATTGGGTTTTGGACAACCCGCGAGTGTTTTAGCACCTATTGTGGAAGTTGGCATTTTTTAAGAAATTTCATAAGTTTGGTTTGAAGTGCACTTCAGTGTTATAAATGTCCGTTTGGGATTCCGATATTATGAATAGTTCTATATGTATATTTTGGAGTTGAGGGAGCGATCAAAAGTGCATTCGGAGGCCCGTAGGTCATTTTGGAGTCGTTTGGCTAAAGATTGAAATTTGAAGGTTTTTGAGAAGTTTGACCGGAAGTGGACTTTTTGATATCGGGGTAGGAATCTGATTCCGGAAGTTGGAATAGGTTCTTAATGTCAAATATGACTGCGCACACTTTGAGGTCAATCGGACATGATATGACAGGTCTAAATATCGGAAATAGAAGTTTGAAGTTCTAAAGTTCATAAAGCTTGAATTGGGGTGTAATTCATGATTTTAGCGGTGTTTGATGTGATTTGAGACCTCGATCAAGTCTGTAATATGTTTTGGGATTGGTTGGTAGGTTTTCTTAAGGTCCCAGGGGCCTCGGGTGGATTTTGGATGGTTAACAGATCGAGTCTGGAGTTTGAAGAAAGGGTTGGGACTGTTGCTTCTGGTACTTCCGCTTCTACGGATTTGGGGCCACAAAAGCGGCCCCGGAGAAGAAGCCGTAGAAACGGCTGGAAGTGGAGCAGCCCAGGACCGCAGAAGCGGACCAAGATCCGCAAAAGTGGAATCGCATATGCGGTGGGCCGTCCGCAGAAGCGGAAATTGGGCTGGAGCCCAGCACCGTAGAAGCGGCATTTTTGACCGCACAAGCGGAACCTCATAGGCGGAAATAATTTCACAAAAGCGGAAATGACTGGGGTAGTGAGGTTTTTAAAATTCGGGGTTGAGTTCATTTCAAACCCATTTTTCTTTCATTGGAGTCGATAAGGAGCATCTTTGAGGTGCCATTTTCGTCACTTGTCATGAGGTAAGTAATTTATGCTAGCTTTGGGTTAAATACAAGGTTTATACATGGATTTGGGGATGAGAATTGTAGAAAAACTTGGGGTTTGAGGGAAAACCTAGAAAATTAGTGTTCGTGAATTTTGACCACGATTTTGAGTATGGAAGTAAGAGAAAATAATATATTTGAGTTCGTGAGTTCATGGGTAAACTTTATCTTCGAAAAATTTGGATTTATGGCACGTGGGCCCAAGGACATTTTTGTCAACTTTTCATTCGGGGTTAGGAATTGTTACAAATTGGGTTGTAAAGTTTAATTGAGCATATATTAATGGATTTGTATGATCATTGACTAGTTTTGAGCATTGTGAGTTGGTGCAAGTGTTCGGAGGAATGTAGAATGCCGGTTATGAGTCTTCGGAGCAAGGTGAGTCTCCTTTCTAACCTTGGAGAGGGAATTGTCCCCATATGTGAAATAATTGATTATGTGCTCCTATATGTGGGGGATACTTATGCACGAGGTGACGAGAGTTCGTGCGTAATTACTATTATGCTATTGTTCGGGTAGTTAGGATCCATAAACATGTTATACTTGGATTATTTATGAACTCATTGATAGCTGGAATTGTTTAAATCACCTTGGGTTAGTAAATAAATTTAAAAAGAGATTTAAACATCATTTTTTCCTGAATTGTTAAAAAGAGAAATTGTCTTATTTGGATAAACATCCCTGATAAATTCTTAATTGGCTACTTGAGCATGTATTTTATGTGTACCTACGTCGTATATATGATTTACGAGCAGGGTATGTGTTTATTTATGGAACAAGCCGAACGCCTCGGCCAATTAAATAGATGCATCTATGGTTTGGGTTGTTCGACCCTCAGCAGTGCACAGTTTACATTCCTGTTGGATCGGTCTATCGCCTCGGTGTGATTTGCGCATGTTATTTGTCACTTGAGGATTTTTAAACGTGAAATTTACCCTTCGTGGCTTGATATAAACTGATAAGATAATAAAGAATAAAACCTTTAAAGTCCTTGATAATTTGTTGAAGGTGTTTATCTGATTTCCGGCTTCGCGGATTAGAACTACTATATAAATTCATGATTTTCCTCCCATTTCTAGAATATTGTTAATTGACCTCTAGTGAGTGTCGAAGTTGGCCATCTCGTCTCTATTTCTTCGAGATTGGGTGGGATACTCATTGGGTACACGTTGATTACGTACTCATACTACACTTCTGTGCATTTTTGTTGCACAAGTATATATACCTCTAGCAGTCTACTGGCGTAGCAGCGCGTATGATTTTGGGACTAGGTGAGCTACATTGTTCGAGGAGACTCGTAGCTAGTGTAGTTTATTTCAGCATTTTTATATTTTCTCCCTGTTTATTGTATTTCGGACAGACATTGTATTTTATTTTACTCATCAATAGACGTTGATACACTTGTGACACCGGGTTCTGGGATGGTTTTCAAAAGATGTGTACTAATAGTTATTTCTTAATTTGAATTGAAGTAGAGATTGTTTTAATTATGAAAAATGGAAGGAAAAATCCTAGATTTTCAAAAATGTTAAAAGAGGATTCAATTGATAATTTATTTGGCTTGCCTGAAAGGGGTGTTCGGCGCCATCACGACCCTTAGTGGATTTTGGGTCGTGACAGTTGGTCTACGGTACAACGTAGGAACTGATTTTGCAGGTGAGCAGGCTACGTGTTAGGACTTCCTTCTCTTCTAGTGTTTTTGGTCAGATCCGCTTTTGTTCGTGGAGTATCTCTTTGAGTCACCTTTATTTAGTTATTTCTTTGTTTACTTAGAGAACTGTCCAGGAAATCTCATGTCATGAACATTACGTATGTTTATCAATAGAGGCTTCATAGACATAGTTGTTGGGTTAAGATTCAGATTTTTTTTGATAATAACTTAGTAGTAATTCAGTAGTTACTACGAATAATATTTTGGACTTGATTTATTTGAATATTTAAATTAATCAAAAGTATTTGGTTAGAGTATTACCTTGTTTCATATAAAGTAGTTATAATAGATTTGATAAGTAGAGAAGGTTCGCTCGATCATGCTTAATGATCGAATGTCGGTCCCGACTTGTTCAGAAAAAGGGTCGTGACAAACTTTGTATCAGAGCCTGAGGTTTATAGAATCCTAGGGGTCTATGAAGCCGTGTTAGTAGAGTCTTGATTATAGGTATGAAACGCGTCATACTTATAAACATGAGGCTACCAACATTTAGGAAAAGTCTAATTTTTTTTTCATACTTTAGATCGTGCAGTAGATCCTACCTCTAAGAAACTATTTGATGTATTCATTTCTTTAAAACTCGCAGAAATGGCTCGTACTCGCAACTCTGACACTGATAATCAAGATGCTTCTCAAGAAACTATTGCTACTATTATGGTTCAAGGCAGAACTAAAAAGGCCTCAACTTAGAAGAAGAAGGGTAAATCCATAGAGGGGGTTCAAGTACCCCGGGTTGAACATGAATAAGCGGTGGAGCATAATGATCCAGTACCTCAAGATCCAGTACCTCCCCCAATAGCAGCTCCGACTCGGGCAACTATATCTCCCGAGGTGGGTCAGATGTTTAATGTTGTCAACAATGCTATGGAGATGTTTAAAGCCTTTATGGCCAACCAGAATGAGAGAATATATGAGTTTCCACCTCAATCAAATAGATAGAACAATTCTGAGTCCTCAAGAGTGAATGAATTTTTGAAGTTGAGCCATCCAGTGTTCTATGGTTCTATAGTTGATGAAGATCCGATGTTGTGGCTGGAGGGTGTCAAGAAAGCCCTCCAAGTGATGAAAGCATTTGATGATGAGGCTATGGAGCTAGCTGCTTACCATCTTAGAAATGTGGACGGCGCTTGGTTTGAGATGTGGGACAAGGAAAGAGATGAAGATGATGGTCCACCTACTTTCGAAGAATTTAAAAGGCCTTCATGGCTAACTTTATCCCAGAAGAGGATAGGGAAGCTAAGGCTACATAGTTCGAACAGCTCAAGCAAGGGAATAAAAGTGTTCAAGAGTACTACATGGAATTCATAAGGTTCGCTAAGCATGCTCCTCACATGGCTAAGACAGAAAAAGCAAAGATTTGCTGGTTTGTTGGCAGTTTAGCTCACCAAATGAAGATACGACATTAGCTGCAACAATAGGGATGAAAGCCTTCTCCTCGGTTGTAGGATTTTCCAAGCACTTAAAAAAAGACAGACAATAAAGGAGAGAAGAAAAAAAGCATAACAAGAAAGCCCGAACAACGGGCAGGTTTAATGGTACATCTAGCGGAGGTGGAAGGGATTCCTCTAATAAGGATTCATTAGCACCAGCCTAGTCTAGTCATCAGTTAGGTGGTGGGTCTTCTTTCAGACGTACTCAGAGTTATAGAAATCAGTATCACCAGAATCATATTTTTAGGACATCATTCTCATATAGCCAGAGTCAGGCTGAGCAACATTCACTCGAACAAGGTCGTTGTGGAACATGTAAGTGGCAAAATTCAGGTCAGTGAAAGCTCGGGTTCTATGGTTGCTATCATTGTGGAGACATTGGTCATATAAAGGCCAACTACCCAAAGTTTCAACGTAATTTCAGTGGTGTATCAACTTGTCTTTGTAGTTCCTTATCTACTGCAGTTGCACTATCCCAGGCTCGTGGTTCTCATAATCAAGGAGAAGACAGAGGTGCATATCGAGTTACTCAGGAAGGGTACAAACCCATTTGTTTGCTACACTTGATCGTCAGAGTGTAGAGGAATTTGTAGAAGTTATTACAGGTATACTTCTAGTCTACTTGCATAATGCTTATGCCATAATGGATCTAGGTTCAACGTTTTCATATGTGACTCCATACTTTGCAATTAACCTTGGACTAGAACCTGAACGACTTAGTGAGCCATTCTTAGCATCTAATCTAGTTGGAAAGTCAGTGAAAGTCACAAAAGTCTATAGAGGTTGTATAGTTTCAGTCCAAGGTCGCAACACGAAAGCCGATCTCATAGAGTTAGAAATCGTGGATTTCGATGTGATCATTGGTATGGATTGGTTATCTTACTGCTATGCCATGCTAGATTGTCATGTCAAGATAATCACATGATAATCAGGTTCCAATTTCCAAATGAAGAAGTCTTAGAGTGGAAAGGTAGTTAAACATCGTTTGTAGGTAAGTTTATTTCTTACCTTAAGGCATAACGAATGATCGATAAGGGGTGTCTTGCCTATTTGGCTCACATCATTAATCCAGAATCAGAACCACAAGCTCTTTAGTCTATACTAGTTGTTTGAGAATTTCTAGAAGTTTTCCTAGATGACTTTCCCAGACTTCCTCCTGAAAGAGTCATAGACTTTTGCATTGATCTCATGCTAGGCACTCAGCCCATATTTATACCTCTTTATAGGATGGCTCCACTAGAACTTAATGATTTGAGAGAGCAGTTGAAAGACATTCTTGACAAGGGCTTCATCAGGCCGAGTGTTTCACCATGGGGTGCCCCGTTCCAATTTATCAAGAAGAATGATGGGTCTCTTAGAATGTGTGTCGACTATCGGCAGTTGAATAAAGTTACCATTAAGAACAAGTACCCACTGCTAAGAATTGATGATTTATTTGATCAACTTCAGGGTGCAAAGTACGTTTCAAAAATAGACTTGAGGTCGGGGTACCATCAGTTGAGAATCAGATAAGAGGATATATCTAAAACAACCTTTAGAACTCGCTACGGGCACTATGAATTTTTAGGGATGCCTTTCAGGTTGACAAACGCTCCAGCTGCATTCATGGACCTCATGAACAGAGTTTTCAAGTCATTCCTTGAAATCTTTATTATCGTGTTTATAGATGATATTTTGGTATACTATGAGAGCAAGGAAGATCATGCAGAACACCTCAGAATAGCCTTGCAGACCTTGAAGGAGAATGAGCTTTATGCCAAGTTTTCAAAATGTGAGTTTTGGTTGCAATCAGTGGCATTCTTAGGCCACATGGTATCCAGTGAAGGCATAAAAGTAGACCTTCAAAAGATAGAAGCAGTTAAAAACTGGCCAAGTCCGACAACGCCAACCAAAATCAGAAGTTTCTTGGGGTTAGTTGGCTACTATAGAAGGTTTGTATAGGGGTTTTCCACACTTGCAGCTCCATTAACTAAGTTGACTCAGAAAGTAGTTAAGTTCCAGTGGTCAGACGCTTGTGAGCAGAGTTTTCAAGAGTTAAAGATGAGGTTGACCACTGCACATGTGTTAACCTTGCCGGCAGGTTCGGGTGGGTTAATAGTGTATTGTGATGCCTCCAGATTTGGTCTCGGTTATGTTCTTATGCAAAACGGAAAATTTATTTCTTATGCTTCTCGGAAGTTAAAGAATCATGAAAAGAACTACCCCACGTATGACTTGGATCTTGCAGCAGTGGTGTTTGCATTAAGGATATGGCGACACTACCTTTATGGTGAGCACTCTAAAGTGTTTACATATCACAAAAGCCTCTAGTACATTTTCAAGCAAAAAGAATTAAATTTGAGACAGAGAAGGTGGCTCGAGCTATTGAAAGATTATGACATCAATATCCTTTACCACCCAGAAAAATCTAATGTGGTAGTAGACGCACTTAGTAGGAAGTCAATACATGTCTTGGCCCATCTTGCAGTGCAAAAGCGATCTTTGGGTCAAGAAATTCAAAAACTGGTAAATGATGGAACCAGATTGGATGAAAACGAAGAAGAAGCTATAACTCTTTATGCCTTAGCGCAATCCTCCTTTGTTGCGCATATTAAGGCTAAGCAAGACGAAGATTTGTACTTAGTGAAGTTAAAAGAAGGAGTCATAACCAAATAAATCATTGTTTTCACTCTATGAAGTGAAGGAGTTCTGAAGTTGAATGATCGGCTATGTGTGCCTAATGTAGACAGTCTTAAGAAGGCCATAATGGAAGAAGCTCATAATTCGACGTACTATATCCACCCAGGTGCTACCAAAGTGTATCTTTGATTTGAAAGAGTTGTATTAGTGGAAAGGCATGAAGAAACAAGTAGCAGATCATATGGCTAAATATTTGAATTGCCAGCAAGTCAAAGCCGAGCATCAAAGGCCTGGTGGCCTAGCTCAAGATATAAAGATACTACAGTGGATGTGGGAGATGATTAATATGGATTTCATAGTAGGTCTAGCTTGCGCAGACCATAAGCATAATTTAATTTGGGTTATGACATACTGGCTGACAAAGTCCGTGTATTTCCTGCCAGTAAAGACGACAGATTTTGCAGAGCAGTATGCATAATTGTAAAGCAAAGAAATAGTCTGATTTCATGGTACTCCAGTTTCAATCATATCTGACAGAGGCCCTCAGTTCATAACGCATTTTGGGCAAGCAGTTCATAAATGATTGGATACCAATGTCAATTTGAGCACTGCTTTCCATCCACAGACAGATGGTCAAACAGAAAGGACCATTTAGACTCTCGAAGATATGTTGTGTGCATGTGTTATAGATTTTAAGGTAATTGGGATGATCACTTGTCACTTATAGAATTTTCTTACAATAACAACTATCATGCCAGCATTGGTATGGCTCCTTATAAAGCGTTGTATGGGCAGAGATGTAGGTCTCTAGTGGATTAGTTTGAAGCAGCACATGTTCCATTGATTGGTCCAGAGTTTGTTTGTAAGACCTGAGAAAATCCAGCTAATCAGAGAAAGACTGAAAGCGGCTTAAAGTCGTCAAAAGTCTTATTCTGACAAGAGGCATCGTGAGTTAGATTTCATGGTTGGTGATAAGGTATTTTTGAAAGTTTCACCAATGAAAGGAGTTATGATGTTTGGTAAGAAGGGAAAACTTAGTCCTAGATTTATTGGACTTTATGAGATTATAGAAAAGAAGGGAAACATGGCTTATTAGCTAGCTTTGCCCGTTGAGTTATCCTCTGTTCATCCTGTCTTTCATGTGTCTATGCTTAGAAAGTACATTCATGACGATTCGCATATAATACATGTCGATACCAAAAAAAATTAAAGAAGGCTTGATTTATGAAGATGTACCTACAGAAATTCTCGATAGGCAAGTAATGAAGTTTAGAAGAAAAGATATAGTATCGGTAAAAGTTGTGTGAAGTAATCATGGTTCAAAAGCGATTACATGGGAGGTCGAGGAAGAAATATCCATATTTATTTGAGGAAAAAGATATGTCAACCTAGATTTGGTTTGACATTTATATTTAAATTATTATACAAGTTAGCATATATTTATGTCTTTGTTAGATTATACTTAGTTGTTGAAATAATTTAGTTTTTGTTAGAGTATATTTAGTTATTTAATAATCTAATGCCATGGCAGAGTACATTTAACTCATTAAAGATTTTGTTAAAGTGTTGCGTTTTAGATTCGTGTTGGTTATTGTGGTACCTCCTTGCTGGAGTGTGGATAATTAATTTATAAGATGTGTATGGTGCATATGAATAGTTTGTTATAGTATATTTGGTTATTATTGGTGTAGTTGTGGTATTTGTGACAAAGATATTTTTTTGGATAGTCCAATTTACAAGGAAAACTCTGCCGAATTTTTTGAAAATTTAGGGAGTTAGCCAAAATTTGAGAACCTAAGGGATGATTGTTAGCTTAAGAATAAGGTCCTAATAACATTCGAGGACGAATGTTTTTAAGGAGAGAAGATTGTAACACTCTCACATTTATAAAAGTTTCGAGACACGTTATTTATATAATTAATTATTTTTTTCTCCTATATATATATACACACACTTAGATAATTGGATATACAATTAGGAAAATATTAATAATTTTAATATTATTAATTGTTAAAGTGAGTATCATTAATTATTAGTTAAGTTAAATATAAAATAAAAAATAAAAAAATAAAAGGAAAATGGGGGGCCTAAAGCCCATAAAAGGGCTGATGAAATAAAAAGGTTGCAAGCGTTAAGGAAACAAAACAACGTTCTGTTATTCACGACAAGCATTAGAAGGCAAAATCCTTAGACCAAAAAATAGAGCAAACTCACAAAACATAGAGTCAGTAAACTCACACACGCAACGGAAAAATCTAGGGTTTCTTATAAATCACTAATTCTTGAACTCGTGTATATAAAATTCCCTATGGTCAATTACCTTACAATAATAATAAGTCAGAATTGAATAGTTAATTTCCTTCTTCCTCTATATCAATAATAAATTCATGTTTATGTGTGAAATTTTAAAATTGATTAAATACACTGATTGTTGTAGAATCGATTGTTTGACTGGTGTCAATTGGACTGGAGCATACGTATTGGCTCGAGAAGTTTTGAGGTGAGTTGATATAACCCTTTACTAAAGTGGTTTAACTCACAAAAGCACGCATATAAGGTGTTTGATGAATTGCTTAAAAGAGTTTAGATTTACTTAATTGGAGCGAGTGGGTACCTATTAACTTAGAATTGTTCTAGCAAAAGTTTAGAAGATTTATTATGATATATGTGTATAAATTTTCAGATTTTTTTATTATTCTTATATGCTAATTTTTATGTTAAAAAATTATGAAGAAGTGAGAATCTTTAGAAACACTTTTACATATATATTTCATTCTTATGTCATGCTTTACATTTAAGGATATAAGCATGAGCATGTACATGATGTTATATAAAGAAAATATTTAGACTTGAAAAGTCACAAGAATAAGTTTTAGGAAGAAAAGATTTTTGGGAGTATCCTTTATTCTGAGAATGGGTCATCGTCTAGGCCGAGGGTCCTGACCAAGGCGTTGACTTCCTGAAACTAATTGTGATAAAGTATGGAGCACAAGAGTTGAGGGTATCGTTGCTAAGAATTTACTTAGTCAAGGTAAGATATGATACATGAGCACTGAGAACCAGGAAGCGAGTGGCACCTCGTGGATTGGTCCTATTCGATCAGGTTGGGATCGAACCCGTGCCGATCACACGGTGACTGAGACAGAATTAAGTCAGGATAGTTGGAACTCCCAAAGTATAAAGTGAAGTATTTTTTTATAAGAAAGAAAAAGAAAAGAATTTCTTTTAGAATATTCATAAACTACTATTATGCAACTATTTTGGAATTATTCTTATAAGCTTTATGTTTTACATGCATTTAGAACATTTGCTCGTAATGCATATGTTATTAAAGTTTCGCCCATGTTGTTGAGACTCACTGAGTATAATGGACGATACTAACGTTCTCTTTTGGGAATCTATGTTGGTCTGCGGTACATCGTCGGAACCGATTTTGCAGGCGAGCAGACTACGAGTTAAGACTTCCTTTTCTTTCAGTGTTTTTGGTGATCTCCACTTTGTTCGTGGAGTATTTCTTTGAGTCACCTTTATTTAGTTATTTCTTTATTTACTTAGAGAACTGGCCAGGAAATCTCATGTCCTGAACAGTGCATCAGTTTATCAATAGAGGCTTCATAGACATAATTGTTGGGTTAAAATTCGGATATTTTTTATAATAACTTAGCAGTAATTCAATAGTTACTACGAATAAAGTTTTGAAGTTAATTTATCTAAAAATTTAAATTAATCAAAAGTATTTGATTAAAATACTGCCTTGTTGCATATAAAGTTTGGAATTATAATAGATTTGATAAGCAAACATGGTTCGCTCGATCATGTCTAGTGATCGAGTGCCAATCGCGACTTGTTCAGAAAATGGGTCGCGACAAAAATGACTCAAACATAGAAGCACTCTAGTCAAGCAAGCAATTTTTCTAAACCCAGCATTTCCCGATAGCTAGCTCCTTAAATAAAAGCATCCAACGTCCATACAAGCTCCGAGGCGAGGGACATACCTTAAGGACTAGCTCAGAGGCCAGCTCCTAAAATATTTGGGATTAAATAGCAAAGTAGTTGCAGCGTCCTCTCATCCTAACGAGATTGAATTTACTGGATCAGTACAAAAGTAGTGAACTTCCATATGAAAAATTTACCGACAAAATCAACAAATACATGATTATAAAGAAACATAATAAATTATACAAGCTTCTGGGCAATATGAAAGAAAAGACGAAATCAGACATCCTAAAAGCAAAACAATTGGCAACGTGGGAAACAAGCTCGAAAATGGCAATTATAGCGGAGAAATGCACGAATCAGCATTTGTATGTACAATTCTTGTATGATCATAAAGTTGGTTGGATCCTTTTGAGCCGCATGTATTCCAAAAACTGGGAAGGTAATTCAGCTAAAAGTGACTGAAGGACCGAGGCATCTCCACCTGCAAACGAATGCAAAGGAATCAGGTCACATACAGCGAAAGCATACTCACACGAGTGTCGTTCTTGGAAGAGGACGTTTGATTTATCCTCTTCAATAAGAAAGAGCTCGCTGTTAAGCGACAATGACCTACTTTGTGCGTCCCGTAATGGAACAAATTGGACTATGTCACGCACTGCAATGCGTCCACGTGTTGATTCAAGCCTCTCTTTATCACCATCTAAAATCTGCGAACATACAATATGGGACCATCAGTCGATTTAATACCATGATATGCTACATGTGGAGAAAGAGTAAATACACACCTCCATTTCCTTGTAATCAGCTCCTCCAACCCCAACAATAAGAATTGACAATGGCAAATCCGCAGCATGAACAAGGGCATCCATTGTTTCTTGGAGATCTGTTATCACTCCATCCTGCGATTTTTGTAATAATATAATTCAACATCAAAATAAGTATATGCAATTCAGTCAAAAATGTGCATGATAAAATTCAACCTCGACAAATATCAGACAGAAGAGCTTCGCTCAAGGTGAAATTCAAGTTTAAGGTTTTCCACCATTGTAACACATAAATACATATATATGTCTAGATACAGTACCATTTGCCTAGCTTAACTTAGCAAGGCTTGACGGTAAATCAGGTTCATGCTACCAATCAAAGTTCAAATTTCGGACGTTTGACAAGAGATCAGTTGGCTAGGACTCTAATCAGTGAAAGCCAACAAGATAGCACATACTGGTTGACATTTAACTTGATCCATGATCATCAGGAAATAATATGAGAATAGTGTTCATCCAAATTGAAAACAGATAGTTTACGCTCACAAACTGAGATATACCGTGATTATTAACAAAATGAAATACTTTCGCTCGCCCTTCATCAAAGACTTATTTGCTATATCTGCAGCTGACGTAATCACTGGTCCAAATATAGTTGGTCCTGCAAGTGAAACATTAAAAAGGGCACTCATGTATGCCGTCATGATACCCTGGATTCCTTGCACCTAGAATAAGAAAATACTGATTAATAAAATGTGATGAAATAAGGGAATTCACAACATTAAGATATAATAAATTTGGCACATGTAATGATCTTCTGCACACCTCACAGTAGTCACTGCTGCCATTTAGATTGAAGCAATGAGACACAGGGCCATCAATTGGCCGTGCTCCGAACCCCCATGCAGGATAATGTTGGTCTTTATCGTAAAAATGCAAGACCTCTCCAACTTCCAAGACTGCCTGAAATTTGAGTTCTGATTCAATGAAGCCAATCATATGAAGGATAATATAAAATCATTATGCACACGACCATTTTCTCACTTTCTGATAAGCATTTGGCCTTCCTGAAGGATCGATATAGTGCAATGAATCCGGTAAGCGCGGATTCCCATTAGAAGCTGACAAACACAACTCATGTGAGAAACAAATGCATGCTGAGATGCCAAACAAAAAAATCCAAAACCCACAGCAGAAGATAGCCGAGACAAACAAATAAATATCAGCTATTAATGGAATTGACATAATAGATGCACATCATTTGTAGGTGGCAATCAAACTTTCTCATACTATTACATCTAATCCAAGAAATTCTAACTGTAATGACACTAAGGCTTGCTTGTGAAGGCGGAGATAAAATGCAACAAATTAGCTAAATTCAAGGTGATATTGTACAGTCATACAGACAATCACAGTCTACAGAATTGTGAGCATTCCAAGAGTAGAAATTTCAAATCCGGTATAAGGAAGCAGGACACGGTAGAAGAGTTGAGGAGTGCAAGCTGGCTAGGACACAACTGTTATTAAGAAAAAAGAATAGGAACTTCAAACCCGTAAACTGGCTCAAACTAGAACCCCCCCCCCCCTTCTGGCTCAAAAAGAATAGGCAAAACAATATCCCCATGCATAGCTATAGCCGACAAACACAACTCATGTGAGAAACAAATGCATGCTGAAATGCCAAACAAAATCCAAATCCCACAGCAGAAGATAGCCGAGAAAAACAAATAAATATGAGCGGATTAACGGAATTGACATAATAGATGCATATCATTTGTAGGAGGCAATCAAACTTTGTCATACTATTACATCTAATCCAAACAGTTCTAACTGCAAT